>OY744481.1:54117498-54382499 GCA_963556165.1 Tipula helvola
AAGATTTACAATCGAATTTCTGACAGGGAAGAAGGTTCTTGGTGTTCAGGGGGACAATTCTCGTTCTATGAAAAAATCTAATGAAAAAAAGTCTTTTCATTTACATCTAGTCATCCATTTTTATTTTTTGAATGCAAAAAACAAAATTATATAATTTTCACAGTACTGGGTGCTGATTCTCTAAAAGTTAAGATAATCGGTAAACGTGTAAACTCGTAAAAAGCAAAGCTTTCTTTTATTAGTTTACAATTTTTCTATTATATTTGAAGTCGAAATCAAATCGAAAAATTGCGTATTCATCAAAGTAGGCTTACTTTTTGCAAGTTTACACGTTTACCCATTATCTTATTTTTTAGAGAATCAGGGTGCTGTGGTCTGATTCTTTTCCATGAAAAATAAAATGAAAACATTTCTCAGTGGAAAAAAACATAATTCGAAAGTGTTTTTTTATGAATGTACTTGATTATTTTCGTCAAAATGTTCTCATATGAAAAGAATTTATTCATGGACGATTTTGGTGGTGAGAAAATGAATAAAATTTGCATTAATGTATCGATATAACGATTAACCAAAATTTGTATCCAAAATCGCAAAGGGCTGCGGTTGATCACAATCAACCGATCGTACTTCAACCATTTGTAGTATATGAGAACAAGAAAACTAAAAGGTAGTTTTGTTAGTTTATGAAGATTTTTAAAAACAGAAAGAACTTTTGAAGTGAAAGGAAATTGCATTAATATCATAAATGTGTTTACTCGCGCGTACTTTTCAATATGGTAGCAATTTAAATATTTTTTCCAGGTTTTAATAGGAAATGTGCGTTTGCTAAAAAAATTGTCAATGATATTACATTCAGAATTGTTTATTGACTTTTTTTTAAGTGACCATTTTTAATTTTACCATGTACATAATTTAAGAGAAATCATCGAATCATTTTTACTCGTACGAGTACAATACGAGTGTTTTGTGTAAACGGATAATTATTTGTTGTCTACTGTTCCTTCGTTATAAAATTTATAAATTTAACCCTCAGGGTACTGACTGGGTTACCGTAACCCAGACAGATTTTGAAAGTCGCGCCATTTAAAAGGAAGTGGAAGGTGGGGGTCCGGAGTGGGGGGTAAAAAATCTTTGTGGTAGTGTCTGTGTAAGCCGTGAGTGGCAGCCTCAGTCTGCGCTTGGTGCTCGAGTGGTACGAGTTAGAAAGTTGACCTCGGGTATTTCTCACCCAGTCAGTACTAAACGTTACAAAATCCGTATTTTCGGGAGACAGAAAAATTTTTTTTTTTTGGAGTTTTGGCTGGAGTAAAGTGTTTTGGTTTGTACAATTTACTATTTTTTATATTTTTATTATTAATTAAATATTTATTATTAATTAAAAATTTATTATTGTGTATCCTACCCTCAAAATTATGCTCTATGCTTATGTACAGTAGAATTCTCTTATAATGAACGGTCATAGGACAAATAATTTTGTTCATTATAAACGTGTGTTCATTTTAACCAAAAATTTGATTATGGAATGGAACTTAGTTTGGAACTTGTTAAACCTGCGCTAGCTGCTAGACTAGCTACCCCTACGTTGCGAATAAAACTGCGCGGTATGATTGAAGATTTTTTGAAGGCGAAAGATTTACCAGAGGACATGGAGATAAGACATGAATTTGTTGATAACAAAATGGCTAAACAAAAGCGCTGCAACTTGTGCCCGAGTTCTCTCGACCGCAAAACATTTTATAAGTGCCTCAAATATAATAAGGCTATGTGCAGAGGCCATGTAGCCAAAATATGCTGCGAATGTGGAAATACAGTCTGATTTTGTTTTTTTTATATTTTGAACAATAAAAATTTCATTCAACAATCAATTTTGTTATTTGTTTATATTACAGTTGTGCCTTGTTACGATAAATCAATCATGGAACGTTTTATCGCTATCCTAAAAAACGGGTGATTTCAAAGTTAAAAAAAATATAGTTTTTGGAATGGATCAAAAAACTGATTCGGCCATTTTAAAGAACAACTTTTTAGCTTTAAAATGCAATAAGAAAAATTTCGATATCTTTTTTTTTCACAAAGTTATGCAATTTTAAAAAAAAAGTGATTTTTGATTTTTGTGATTTGTTTAAACAAATTATTCGATAAATCTATTAGCACCCTCGTATTTGTGACAAAATGGACTATCGATTAAAAAAAAAACGTTTCAATTGGCCAACTACAGCCCAAGATACAGCCAATCAAAGTTGCCGGGTTAGGCTAACCCATATCAGTACTGAACGTGACATTTTTATAGTCTGTACCTTGAGGGTTAAATTTTAGAGCAGGCGCAAACCAAAAAAATATTAATTCAAATTGGGGCTTGGTTTACACAGAATTATTTTTTCATTGCATTTTTTTCACAGAAACAGAATTGACCCCCAGTAATAGTCTTAACTATATGTAGCTGTGAAAACTCCTGATGGATTAAGATCTAGTACAACAAGAAAAAGACACAAAAGTACACGACGCCGAAATTACAGAAATTGCGAACAACTTGAAAATGAACCTGAAGAATGAAACTATTATACGCCTGAAGACATAGAAGAATATAACCAATAGGATTATTATGACGATAATGAAGATTATTTTACACCTTAAAACCTCGGAATAATAAACATAAACATACATAAAGTTGGAGACAAACTCCCATACATTACAATAACCATAAAAATTAAAAATTTGATTGAACATTCAATTGAACTAAAATATAAAGCTGAATATATGATAAAGCAATAATTATTTTCAGCAGAATTAATCAAATTCACTGCTTATTATGAATGCAAAACTTAGACCAAATACAACAAGATAAATTACGTAAATTATGCCACAAATATTCTTACATCTTTCAAACAGAAGATTCTCAATGTCAGCAACTAGTAACATAACCCACTACATAGAACTAAAAACCCGATAAACAATCATAAAAAACAATTTGAATTATGTAGATATTCCAACGATTGTGAAGTTTTTCCTAAGTTCTAAAAATAACAAATCATTTGATTGGATGTGTAAAAACTTCGCACTAAAAAACTACTTATTAAAAAAAAATTCATATTACGAGTAAATTTAAAAAAATTACTTTTAACAAAACGAAAATTTAATCAAATTTGTTTTCCTTAAAAAAGGAAAGGCCTTTTGTTTCCGGATGTTCCTAAATTATACCAACTATAACGGAAACCTATATTAAGATACCTACAGCAACTATACTGAATTCTCGAAGTCTAGGGGAACAGGTAATTAGGATTGAACATTTCTGAATGCGCTTCCACTATGGTTGAATATCGATTTTCCAAAATGTTCCTGCTGTTCCTGTAAAGCGCGCATTCTAACGGAAACCTATTATGAGTTACTGTAGACCTACTTTAAAGGAAACCCATATAAATTTTTAGGAATCTAGCAGAATAGGTAGTTAGGATGATTGAACATATCTTAATTCGCTTCCACTATGGTTTCTCTTAGACTGCGCTCTTTTCAGGAATAACAGAAAAATTTAGGAAACATTTATTTACCACCAAAGTGTAAGTGAATTCAGAAATGTTCAATACTAAATACCTGTTCCCCTAGATTTCGGAAAATGTGAACGGTTTTCCTTTAGGGTAGACCCACAGTAACTCATAACTGGTTTCCGTTTGAATGCACGCTTTTCAGGAATTGCATGAACATTTTGGAAATTCAATATATAGCCGTAGTAAAAGCGAATTAAGAAATGTGTAATCCTATTCTATATCCATTCCGCTAGATTTAATGTTTACGGTAACTCAAAATAGTTTGGCTGTAAACTGATCGCTTTTTAGGGGAATCAAGAAACTAGAAAATTGAAATGCTACATTATTGTTTAAGAATTAACCCTTAAGGAGCGTTGTGCGGTCCGTGGCGTCGCTCTACTTTTCAACAAATAATTCGGAGTGGGCTGTGTCGTGTACACGGCAGTAGGTGTTTTGCTTGGTAATGTTTATAAGATGTTGAGATTAATTATTTTAATTTAATATACATTATCTGGCACACTTTCTTTATGCACAAATAAATGAGGGATTCGCTCTCCACAACGTTCTCAACTATTGTAAGTTGCTTAATTAATTTTTCGCCACAGTTTCTTTACTCACAAATTGAGATTAGAATTGCGCAGATCGAAGAAGCGTTCTCTCGCTACAGTGTACTCAAGTATTCTAAATCGCAATTTTGTAGTATGTAAATTTAATTAAAATTTATGTGGAGCTTAATTATTTTAATTTATAATAAATTATTTACCATAGTTCTATGCACAAATTAGCACCAAAATTACTCCGATCAAATAAGGCGTTTTCTAGCTATATTACAGCCAAGCCCTGTAAATCGCTATTTTGTAGGTTTAATTTAAATTAAAATTAATGTTAAGATTAATTATTTTAATTTAAAATAAATTAACTACCACTGTTTCTTTACGCAATAATTGACTTCAGAATTACTCGGATCGGATGAGCCATTCTCTCGCTACTGTTGTTAAAGCATTTAAATCGCGCGAATTTAGAGTTTCACGGTGCGGTTTACCTCACCGCCTGATGACGCCATTGAGAAAATTTTATTTGTGAGGCATGAAGCACAAAGACCAACCTAAGAAATCATATATTTAAATTAAAAGTAATGCTTGTAGTTGATTAGTAATTGCCCACAACCAAAGGCAACATTACGTTTCAATTTTCTGATCATGTGGTGTAAGACGTACGTTATCACGTCTAAAAGATATCTAGTATCTTCCTAATTGAAATTTTTAGTGACGTTCTAATTGAATAAAAAATAATTAATATAAAATTGCGGTTCGCTGGCACTCACCATTTTTTCCATGTAACTTTTTCCACGACGCACTTTACGGGTTAATATACGTATTAAATGATAAAAAGAAAACATCCATTTAAATGCCTAATTAAAATTAATTTTGTATATTATTTACACTAATATACTCGTAGGTAAGCATTTAGAAATAGGAAAAATTTCAAGCTTCTGCTCAAATTCGTGAAGATTTTCCTAAACTGGTCCTAACTTTTTTTAGGAATAATTTAATAAATACTTCACGTGAACATATTCCAAACCCAAAAACCTGAAATTAAAAAGCAACTTTTAGAACTATAAAATAACAAAATAAACAAGAATCTAAAAGCCTTGAAATAGTCCCGTAACAGATTATATAGGGAACTAAATATCAAAACAATTGGCAATAGGTACCCTGTACTAAATATAGAAGAAATTCTGCATCAATTAATGGTTGCAAATACTTAACAATATTAGACCTTAAAAGTGGCTTTCACAAAATAATATTGTATCCAGATGATTTAGAGAATTGAGAAAAAACCGCTTTCTCGGAAGAAGGAAACCATTATGAACTCTTAAGAATACCGTTCGGGCACATAAATGCCTTGTCAACGTTCTTAAGGCTGATGAACAGGGCATTAATTGAACTATAACAAACGAGTCCCATTTGAACGCGATTTGCCAGAACGTGATATTTCAAAACGCGATGCTTCAAAACGTGATACAGTACGAAACGTGATATGGTACAAAAAGCGATATTTCAAAACGCGATATGGTACAAAACACGACAATTCAAAACGCGATGTGGTACAAAACTCGATATTTCAAAATGCGATTTTTCAAAACGCGATATTTCAAAACTCTATATTTCAAAGCGCGATAATTTTTTCAATTTTTTTTTTGACAAATTTCTGGAATTTGGCCTATTGGGATGAAGCTTGTATATTTCTTAACCGATTATGAAGAAATTCGTCATGAGCGATGGAAATGACATTTTAAAATGATTTTTTGACTATGATCTGGAATATAGCTAGATATACACTCCCGAGCAACTGAATCGACTAGACCATCAAAATGGCTGGATCGATTTTCGAAAAACAACCTTCTTTTGACAGCCTAGTATTTTATCTTTTCAAGGATACCTTTATCATTAAAATCCATACAGTACTTTTCAAATTAAAGCAGTCTTAGCAAAATGCGATGTTTCGGTGAAAACAATTGGCGTGATGCAATCTCCTGTTTAATGCTACGTTGACCGATATTTGTCGTCACTTATGAGTCAGACGTTGACCTGAACAAATCTCTACCAGTTTAATTCATTGTTTCCTTAAAATCATGGATACAACTCCAGAAAAATTCGCACAAGTTGTTGCTTTATTGCAAGAAGGACGCAATCAACAAGAAGTCGCTCGTCAGCTTAACATGAGCCAATCTGCTGTCTCAAGAGTATTCAGAAGGTTTCAGGAAACTGGTACCTTCAATTGAAGACCACAAACCAGCCGGTTTCGGTGTACATCAGAGAGGGCCGATCGATTTATCGTCCTAACTTCACTGCGAAATCGCCATCTCACTGGCGTCGATGTGCAGCAGGAGCTAAGACAAGTTCGAGATGTAGCTGTTAGTCAGTGGACAGTAAGAAGACGCTTAAAGGAAGCGAACCTCACTCCAAGACGGCCCGCTAGAGGCCCAAAATTGACAACACGCCACCGCAAACAGCGACTCGAATTTGCTCGCGAACACATCAATTGAAACATCGAGCAATGGACGTCCGTTCTATTTACTGACGAGTGCAGAATATGTCTCCATGGTAGTGATATGAGAGACCGGGTCTACCGTCGTCCAGGAGAGTGATTTTCGCAGTGCTGTTTGCTGAAACAGTCTCATACGGCGGCGGTTCGTGTATGGTGTGGGCTGGCATATCGTTTGAGGGAAAAACAGATTTTGTTTTCGTACCTGGTGGAGGCCGTGAAGGAGGTCTGACCGCTGAACGATATATCGAGGGCATTCTCTTGGATCATGTAGTGCCCTATGCAGGATATATAGGGGAAAATTTCATATTGAAAACGATGAGCTATGTGAAATTAGTATCAAAACTAATACTGTCATTGAGAGGCGCGAAGATTTAAAACAATTGTAAACAATGTTGAGAAACCATTAGATTGTTCAAAAAATCAGCTGTAAAGATCCGTGTGCTATACAAAAAATTGCAAAGATCGAGCTTGGAAAAGAACCAAATCTCATGCTCGATTCTCCAACGAAATGGAGTAGCATTGTTCTGATGCTCGATCGATTTTTGTTGATGAAAAACAGTATCAAAAAGGCTTAAAGGATCGAAGTTCACCGTTAAAACTGGTAGAGGAGGAAATTCCCAAGATACAAGAATTGCTTCACGTTTTGAAACCAATGGAAATAGCAGTTGAAGTTTTGAGCGAAAGAAATTGTAATCTAGTTACTTCCGAGGGAATTATTAAATGTTTGTTAAATTCACTTCGTGAAATACTTGGTCATTTGTCGAAGCATTTTTTGGAAGCTCTGAAAAATAGATTAATGATGGTTTCTACGCAACCCGGGAAATTTAAAACCACACCAGCTGAGAAGCATAATCGTGGTAAATTTTTTTCAAAATTATCGATATCCCCATCGCTAAATATGCAAATGGTTTAGTTAAAAAACATTTTAATGATCATGAAGAACAGAGTCACCAGAATCAACCGTCTATTAGCAAATAATATTATTTAATAAAAGATAGATTTAATTAAAATTAGATTTACATAGAAATTGATTTCCATTAGAAGAATAAATTTAATTTTTTTAAGTGATGCGAAATTCTGTTAAGCGAAAGAAAAGGGTTGGGTACTAAATCTTACTTATCAAAATCTTACTTTTTGACGATTCTTGCTTTCCTCAAAAATGGGAATTTACATGGGGAAAACGAAGGGTCACCTCTTTTGGTGAAGGAGAATTTTAATTTAAAGTAAAATAAAATTCATAACCGGGATACGGGAAATAGCAGTATATCGAAATCTTAGATTTCAAGAAAGTAAGATTCGTCAAAAAGTAAGGTTTTGAGAATTAAGATTTCGATACGCTCCCGAAAGAAATTTCTGATAATTGAAGAAAAATGCCAATAGGCGAAGGAACATTTAAGCAAATTAAAGATGATTCTATGGAGGAAAATTCTGTTAGGTAATGGTTTAGTGGAAAATCAACAGACAAAACAAGAATTAAAAAAAAAATTACGCCTCCAGCGAATATCATTTTTTACCATATTTTATTAATTAAGTTTATTTTTAACTTGTATTTTGGGGTTTCTATTTCACTTTACAGCTTGCTAGTTTCAGGTGTAATACCTTGCCCCACAAACAAAAATAAAACACATCTGGCCAAAATGGTGAATTATTCTAAAAACACTTTCTATTGCTTAGGCAAAATTGTTAAATAAATGTATAATAGCTATAATTTGAATTTCGTTACGAAAATAACATCAAAAATTTTATTTCAAATATATTTTAAAAAATCTTCCACCATTTTTAGTTCACCAAAAGTAGTCTAATCATTTTCCACATTCCAAAATGTTATCAAAAATAATTTTAAAATTGCATTTGCTTACACATCGTGTTTTGAAATATTTCGTTGTAAAATATCGCTAGTTGAAATATCGCATTGTGTACCATATCGCGTTTTGTACCATATTATCTCGTTTCGTCATATCGCGTTTTGAAATATCGCGTTCCAAGCGGATGCCATAAGAAACATGGGTCATCTATAGCAAACTAAAGCATGAGTACCTAAGAAATATTGAGCTAATATTTATAAGATTGGAACAGGCCAACCTGAAAGTCCAATTGGACAAATGTGAATTTGACCAATTGCAATAAAGATATATACAACCAAAAACTCCCAAAAAAATCATCAACATTATCAAAAATTATTCAATCCCAAAGTGACTTCAACAAATAAATTAGTTTTTACGATAGAATATTTCGCCCATCAAACACAACTTTAACTTATACCAAGCAAGTTTCATAAACTTATAATGTAACTTTAACTTCTGAAGCAACAGGACATTGGATATACATATGATTAACACAATCAAATTTTCTTTCTTGAAAACTTTCCTTACGTTTCGGCTGATTAACCGTATACATACAAAATGAAAATTAATTTTCGATAAAAAAATGTTCAATTCCTATGAATATGGCTAACCAGCCAAAATCCAAGGTAGGTTCTCAATAAAGAAAATTGATAAATTAACTAACAGAATGGATCAATTATTCCTTGTATCTAAGGAGAGCTGGGGTTTAAAATGGAATTCTGTGAAAAATGAATAATTAAAATTAATATAAATAAAGTGTGAAAGATAGTCTTCAGACACCCTCTTAGCTATTATACAATCATGTATTCAACTAAAAGATTGAATATTCAATAATTTCTTCTCCTTATTTAATAACAAAGATCAATGATCCGGATATCTTTCAAAATCAAATTCCATCATCTGAAAATTTTATCGCTATAGAATATAATGGGGTGACCTAATTGGACGATGGAACACGAATATTATCATATATCATGTAGCTAGGAGAACCAACAATAAAAAGGCAACAAATACGTACGAACTTAAGGCGGTATAACATGGCATTTTCAATAAAGGATAAAAGATTTTACTTGAGGGTCGGAATACTAAAAAGAATAAATACTTGAGGGTCGGAAAAAGAGTTACGTGATGATGTTACAGATTCAATAAAAATAATGAGTTTTTTTGACGTAGGACTACTTCTTTGTTTTCATTATATATGGGGAGAAAACTAAATTTCGATGTGTTACAAAAACTGATGACGGTTACATCACGGAAAGAACAACAATAATTTTACAAAAATTATCTGATGCAAGTAAAATGTCTCTTGATAAATGTAAATAAAATATGTAACAGTTTACAGTACAAATTAAACAATTTTGTGGGTTAAAAATGAAAAAAATAGCGGTATACGTAATCAATCCGCGCACGCGCCATATTGATTTAAAACTATAAAAAAAAAAATTGAACATTGATAGCGCTCCGTATAAATAGGTAGAGCCAAATATGAGTATATCAAGTTTTCGCTAAACAGTTGAATTTAAAATGATAGTTTGATGTTCAATAAATTTAGGTTACCAATGAATAGCGCGTCACATTTCAATTTAGGTACAGAAAAATGACGGCGCTCGATATCAGCTGTCGGGAATAGGGTATCCAAATTACCTACCTGAGCTTTAAAGTACTCCAGTGATTGAGTATTGTTTATTTTAATATCCGGGTTACCCGGATACTCTGGTATTAAAAAAATACATTATGACATTTAAAAAAAATTTACTGAAAAAATGTAAGGTTTTAATGTTTTTATGGTGATAAAGGGACAATTTCGTTTCGTTCAATATCACATTACCATGACCATTCTATGTCTTCCTGCTTAGCATGCTGCACGGGTCTTTGTACGTATTCTATAGGTTATCAATCAATACACAGTAATTCAGTTTAAAAAATTGGGGAATGCCTTAAGCCTGATTTCCATTATGAAATATTTACTGACACTGATAAAAATATATATTCGCGTGCTATGAGAGAGAAAAATAAAACTTTTTCAGTTTTAAAGTATGTACTGGAACAATTATTATACTACTAGGGGGTACAGCCCGTCCTAGGACGGATACAATTTATATATAATATTGATGTCAAGCGGCCGCTGCCATAATCATCATTTGACAATTTGATATTTTTTAACCGTTATTTTTTAGCCAAATAGGAATAGCTCGAGACTAAAGGCTTTTAAGGATTATTGTACTTTAAATAGACCTTAAACCAAAGAATAAGGGCTTTTAAGGACGATTTTATATACGTTGGGGCATCACACAATAAACCTTACAGACAGAAAAAAATAAACAAATCGGGATGGGCTGTGTCATCAACACGGCCGTAGGTGTTTTGCGTGATAACGTTTATAACATGTTGAGATTAATTATTTTAATTTAAACTAAATTAACCACCACTGTTTCTTTACGCAAAAATTGACTTCAGAATTGCTCGGATCGGATGAGCTATTCTCTCACTACAGTTGTTGAAGAATTCAAGTCGCGCGAAATCATTCAATAATATTATGTGTGAGCCATGAAGCCTAAGGACTAAAACATTTTAATAAAAGGTAATGCTTATAGTTGATTAGTAATTGCCCACGATCAAGGGAAACATTTCTTGTCAATTTTCTGAACATGCGGTGTAAGACGTTATAACGCCAAAAAAATATAAATTGAAAAACAAAACTAAAATGCCTTGACCACAATCGAACCCCGGACTTTAGCCGCTCTAGTCCAAAACATTTCTACTAAGCCAAATCAACCTAAGGAAATTTATTTAATTTTCATTCTTAAATTGTTTCAAACAGAGCATGCTTTGAAGTTTATGAAAGGAAATTTTTTTTTCCGAAAAATTCTCATGGGTTACTACAACTTATAATATATGAAAGTTTTTAAATAATTTGGTGTAGTGTTTAGGGCATCATAAACGCGGACCACGTATTTTCTTGTGAAATTACTGTAATAACTATAAAGCGGAATGTTTAATTTGAAGTAAAATATTTAGTCATTACATGAATACTAAAAAAATAAAAAATAAAAATGGGATTGAACCGGAGACCTTTCCCGCTCTAGTCGAATGCGTTACCACTACGCCACAAACAATATAATAAATCTTATTGTATTTGCATTGTTAAATTGTTTTATTTTTTCAAAGAACGCAAGCGAAGTATATTTCCGTACTGGAAAAATATTTCAATTTATCAATAAAAATTTTCACAAAAAATGTACCAACAAAAAATGATCTCTGTGACTTTAATGAAATTTTCGATTGTTATGTTTTTATTCAGTAAAAAATACTGTCAGTAAATATTTCATAATGGATACCTGGGTTTATCATTACTTAATGCTGCGGCCAGAGTGCACTGGAGAAGCGATGGGATAAGCGACAAAACAAAACATGGGCGGAAAGTTTCTCGAAAAAAAATAGGGCAGAAATAATATCCAACAACCTTTTTTCCGATTTTATAAAACGACTATTCAAATTGAATAAAATCTTTTATGTGATTATCAACTTATCAAAGTTAAATTTATTTATTTATTTATTCACAATTAGCACTAACAAACAGATAAACATATCCAATTACTTGTTAGCTTAGGAACATTACAATAAGTGAAGTTAATTTAAGTTAGTAAATTAAAATATACTTCAGTCAAAAATAAAAATAAAATAAAAGAAATAAAATTAATAATTATTATACAATACAATATTTAAATTATGATAAAATTTAGTAATTAGTTTTTTAAAAACCTGGAATGAAAAAAGACAAATCAAAATTATTTAAAACGTTGTTATGATTAATTTGCAATCTCACTAAAGGGGAATGAAATCTGAGGTTGTTTTTATAAGTTTGTATATCAAAACAGAACCGAATCCATCTTGCATATATTACATTCTTTTACGTAAGTAAAATAAATTATAGTAATCATGAAAACTTTGCACCTTGAGATTATTTAAGATTTATCTGTTTTCAGGTCCCCTGAGTCTGAAATAGTGGGTTTCGAAATGATGGCTGTCTGTTAGTCTGTCCGTCTGTCAGTCTGTGTTCCCTCTACAGCCCAGATGGCTTAACCAATCAAACTGAAACCTCAGATTTAATTTTTTTTGGTAAATTGGGAGGTGCCAGTGAATTTTACTCCAAATCGGTCAACCGGAAGTGGCCAGTCCCTTGAGCCACAAAATTTATTTTGCAAATATCTCAAACGGCAAAAAAGCAAAAACAAAAACTTTTAATACAAAATGTTTCCAAAAAATAAAAATAAAAAAATTGGGTTTCGAAATTGTGTCTGTCTGTCTGTCAGTCTGTGCCCTCTTTACAGCCCAGATGGTTTAACCAATCGAACTGAAACTTCAGATTTAAGCTTTTTTGATAAATTGGCCACGCGGGGTTTACCCCCTTGTAGTTACGTCGCTGTGTCCGAGCTTGTATAGAATTAAATTTTTCAAGTTTGTTTCAATTACGATTTGTTATTTCGTATAGAGCTAATTCATCCTTCTGCTCTCCAGTGAAACTAAACCATAATGTAGTATTTATTATTATTAAGCCATTTTTGCTTTATTGAAAAGGAAAGGAAATCACAATTAAGCAACCGGAACGTAGCCAAAAAAATTGCTTTTGATTTCGTAATTAAATAATTTGGTAAATCCAATATGGTTGGAGGTGATGAGAGACCATACGTAAGATGACTCACAAACCAGCAAATTAGCCATCGGCATGTCAAAGAAAACATTGGATCAAAGCAATGTATCAGTAATGGTTTGGAGAAACTTTTCGGAGATTTGGGCTGTCATCAAAATCAATAGAATTATGGACGTCCTTAAATATATCTGAATTCTCGATCAGAATTTAGATGATTATACACGGTATTCCGCTATGCTGGTATTATCGACATCCCCAAGATAATCTTAAAGTATAAACGGCGTATTTAGAACGGGAAAGAATCGAATAAAAAGAACCGAGAATCTATGGAGAAATGTTAAATGGTAAGTCCCACTAAGAAAAAGACAAAGAGTGAATATTTATGGGCCAAAATTTAGGAGGCTTGGAAGAATACAACGCCAGCCCAAAATGCCTCTTTTACAAATAGTATAGGCAAGAGAAGAAGTGTAGTCTTGAAGCAAAAGAGCTTCCCAACCATATAATGAATTTTTTTTACATTATTTAATTTTATAAGTAAGTGACTTAATTAAAATGCCAGTCAAAACAACTACTACTATTTTTTTATTTTTTATTTGACAAACTGTAATTGATAACGTATGAATTATAACTTCATTTGATTATATATATACTTATGAATTATTTAAAATAAACAAAAAAACTGAAATAAAACCTTTCTTGGAACTTTATGGCTTAATTATAATACCACCACTGTATAAGGCTCGGAGTACGAGTGCTTTTGTAGTTTAAGAAACGCGTAAATTTGTTTAAACTTTGAAATAAATGATGAAGGATTATTGAAATCACTACGAACTCATCATAAAGCCAACGATTTTTAATGATTTGTTGGTGATGTGCTGGATATGGATATTAAATTTAAATTCATTGTCGACAATAATTCCTTAATCTTTCGCTTGATTGAAGTAACGGTAGTATTGCTTAAAGAGTAACAAAATCCAGAAGAAACTCTTGGTTTAATTTTCAATACATAACATTTGTCGATGTTTAAATTCATGTCATTGATTACACACCTATCATGTAGGCGATTAAGATCATTTTACAGTTTCTGAAAGTCATCGATTGATTTAATCGATACAAAAAGCTTGAGGTCATCAGCAAAGAGCAACACGAAACATTCAAGATTATCAACGTTATCATTTATAAATAAAATGAAAAGTAGAGGCTCTGCGACTTCACATTTTCTAAAACAACATATTGTGTTCTTTTAACTAAATGCGAATGTATCCATTTTAACATAAGTCCGTCAAAACCGAAACTTCTTAATTTTTTAATTAGAATGTTATGATTGACTTTATTAAAAGCTTTTTGGAAATCTGTATAAATAACAACAACACCGTAGTTCAATCAAGTCAAGCGAATTATATACATATTCCGAAAAGTTAACCAGGTTAGACTGTGTGGATTTTAGTTTGAAAAACCCATGTTGATGGACAGTGACTTTACTTCTCAGTTTTTCGAAAAGTAAGTTGTGGATAATTCTTTCAAAAAATTTTGAGAAGAAATTCAAAATAGAGTTAGGCATATAATTTTTAATATTTGTAATGTCACTTTGTGTATTAGAGTTATATAAGCATTCTTCCACATTGAAGGAAAAGTACCTTCAAATCAGTGATTTTTCAAATATTATTAAAAGTTGCTTACACAATTGTTCAGCAGATTCTTTGAGAAATAGAGGTGGGATTAAATTGGGACCATAACCCTTATTAGAATTAAGTGATTGAAGCTCTGTTAAAATGACATTTTCACAAATATTAAAGGATGGTATTGTGTTGATATTATTTGGATCCGAAACCTTATGGACATTATAGACAGATTCAAAGAAATCCGCAAACATAAACTAATAGCATTTGCAATAGAAGCTGAGTCTTTAAGAAGGTGCATATTAGCAGCATAGTTTTTTGAGTGATTTGAATTGAATAAGATCACTGTCTTTATATCGTAATACATAATTTACATAATTTTCTGTAAATAGTTCCGTATTTAAAATTGATTCATTACGATTAGTTCCATTTAAACAAATAATATCATACTCAGTTGCAAATAATGAATTATAAAATTGTTTTATCTTTGTTCGTAAACCATCCAACTAACAATTTTGCTCTAGATATGCTTTAAGAACGCCCTTAGAGCTACTTTATAAAGCCACAAGCTCTAATTTTTACTTTAGAAGCGCTTCTAGAACTTTTATGAAGCTTAAAGCGTAAGGCTTAAGTACACAGTAATTCAAATTTCTTTAAAGACTTCAATGATTGGGTAAATGCTATTGAGTTGCAAGACAAAGCCATATTTCGGCAACTTGCAACATACCGATCATCGTGAAACTAACAATAATTAGCCCCTTGTATGCCCATTTGAAAACTATATAGCCCCAATCCGAGAGATTTTTAGTTTTCGCCCAGCACAATAAAAAAAATGGAGGTGTGGCCAACACACGACTTTCTTTTACGAACAGCGAATTTTGAAAAACTTTGATAATTCAAATATCCCGCAAACTTAATTAAGATTGTTTTTATTATTTCATGTTTTCTGTAAATTGTATATTTTTGAAATATTTGCAAAATAAATTTTCTGTTTTACGGAATCTGGGAGCTGGGAGCTGGGAGCTGGGACCCCAAAATTTATGTAAAAAGTTTAAACATGAAGTTGCAGTTTGATTGCTTAAACCATTTGGACTACAAATTGACAGTCATATGTATATACCAACAGACACCACTTCAAAACTCAATTTTTTGAACTCATTAGTACACACGTAAAAGAAATAAAAGGTGATATTTATGAATTTAAGTTTTTTCTTTTAATTTTTTGGAATTTGTATTAGTGATTTTTTGTAAATCTTATAATTTTTAAAATATGTGCAAAACACATTTTCGGGCCGAGAGTGGCCACTTCCGGTTGACCGATTTGGCAATTTAACATACATGTAGGCTAAATACTTTTATAACATACAGTACGTCACTGAAGTGTGCAAATTAATTATAATTAGCATAATTGGGCTAATACACACAATAATTACAATGACAAATGCAAGAACTGCTGTAACTCCCTGTAAAAAAGTGTGGGGGGGGGGGGGAGGGGCAGGAGTTGCGAAATATTTTTGCAATTATAAAACGATATATATACTTAAGTATTACAAACCCTAATAAGTCGTTAAAAAAGTTAAGAAACATGAAAAAATGATCCACATTCAATTATGTAATATTTGCATTAAAAACCGGAAGTATGTCACTGTAGTGTGCAAATTAATTATAATTAGCATAATTAGGCTATATATACACATATATTTATGTGTTGGCAAAACAATATTTAATTTTTTTTTATAAAATTTTTAAATTTTTTTTAAATTTTTTTTTTAAATTTTTAATTTTAATTTTTTTTAATTTTTAATTTGTTTATTTTTATTTTTTTTTTGATTTTTGGAAACATTTTGTATTAGTAATTTTTTGTAAACCTTATACTTTTTAAGATATTTGCAAAACAAATTTTCTGGCCCAAGGGAGTGGCCACTTCCGGTGGACCGATTTGAAGTAAAATTCACTGGGACCTCCCAATTTATCCAAAAAGCTTAAATCTGAAGTTTCAGTTCGATTGGTTAAGCCATCTGGGCTGTAGAGTGGACACAGACTGACAGACAGACGGACAGACAGACGGACAGACAGACGGACAGACAGACGGACAGACAGACGGACAGACAGACGGACAGACAGACGGACAGACAGACGGACAGACAGACGGACAGACAGACGGACTGACAGACAGACATCATTTCGAAACCCACTTTTTCGGACTCAGGGGACCTCAAAACAGATAAATCTTCAATAATCTCAAGGTTGAAAATTTTCATGATTACTATACTTTATTTTACTTACGTAAAAGAAAGTAAAATAATAATATTGCAGTTTATTTTCAATTCTGTTAATTTTGAATTTTATATTTTAAACCAATTTGTATTTTATTTATTTATTTATTCATCAAACAATCTGTAGATCTTAAAATCCATTTTGGGCGAGCCCAAAATTAAAAATGAGTTTTGAAGGTTTGTTGTGTTGAATCTTTGAAGGCGAATATACTGACTACTGAGGGTTCCTCAAGTTGTATCTAGTACTGACCTTGAACTGATTCATAATGATAACAAAAGAAGCTTCTAGTACTTAAAGCACAAACAGATGTCTAAGTGGAAATATCTCCAGGGATTGAAAAAGAGGCCATGAAGCAGAAGTCCTCTCCGCATTAAGAATAATCCTAACAATATGCTTCTGCGCAACAATGAGTGGTTGAATTCTGGAGTAGTAAGTGCCATCCCAACAAACTAAGGCATAAGACTTTTTCGAGTAAACTAATGCAAAGTATATATTTCTTAAAACTGCAGTCCTGCATGGTCTACGTAGTTGGTAAAATTTCCTAATCATTGTTATGAAATACTTACGAAGGTCATCGATATAGGTCTCCAAAGCATAGTGTTATCCACAGTTAGTCCTAAGTACTTAAAAGATTCAACGAATTCAATTTTAACACAGCCATCGTTACAAGCAATTTGATCAAGCAATTACGAGCGTGATAAAGAACATCTACTAAAAAAGCATCGCCAATCTTAAAGGACATCCCTTTAGTTTTTGTACTTAAGAACATTGTATGCGCGGAGCGCCAGTTCCTCAGGAGGATTAGGTGCGATTGCATATGTTGAAAGATGTCAGGTTGATTGTACGTGAAAACCAGATCATCCGCGAAAGCGATCAATTGGGAATTAATATTAATATAAAAAATAGAGTTCAAATATATCAAAAACAGCAATGGACCTAATACTGAACCTTGCGGAACACCATCGTTTAAGATTTTAGGCAGACCCACAATACCTTTAATCTTCCCAACCTGGCATCTATCGGACAAGAATGAGCAAAACCAAAGCAAAATGACCCCACGAAACCCAGCACAAAAAAGCTTTTTCAAAAGAATTTTGTCGTTAACATATCGAAAGCCTTCGTAAAATTCATAAAAATAGAGGCAACCGCATTTAGTGAATTCTAATAGAGCATTTCGAGTGGCACTAGATTTTCTGAAGCCAAACTGGCTGTCATGCAAAAAATTGGTACGGTCGAAAAAATTAGTAACCCTCGAATGGACGAGCTTCTCAATGATTTTACCAAACACAGAGAGCAATGAAATTGGTCTGTAGTTTGAAACAACTTTTCTATCACATTTTTAAAAATTGGAATAAAAACAGCTTCTCTAAATGTAGAAGGGTAAACACCGGTAGAAAAACTTAAATTTACTATGTGTGAAAAAACATCAGCAATATAAATGGAAATTTTAATGACACACAAATTTAATTGAGAATTACGGTTTATAATATTGGCGCAGGATTCATCATCACAGTTAATTGATTGTTTCAAATTTGCGACATCATTTACGAAGTGATTGTTAAACAAATCAGTCAATTCGCGTGGATCGGTTACTGAAGTATTTTCATCAATTTGAGCGTTTGACCTGTCTTTGTTTAAAATCTCATCGACTAATTTCCAACTTTGTTTAATGTTACCATTGGCAGCTTGAAACTTATTATTAAAATAATTGGATTTGGCTAAGCTTATTTCCTGCTTAACAGCTTTAAATAATACCTTAATAATGGTTTGTGAAGTCCGCTTTCTCCAAGGCTTAATAATTCTAACTTTCGCTTTAACCTGAAACAACGAAAGATTTCACTCAACATAAAATTTTAATAGCTATAAGCGCTCGTCACATCAGTTTGAGAGTAGACAGAAGACCAACTTTTTTCATTTAAAACTTTAAATAAATTCGAATAATTTATAATTTTGATATACCGTTTCAATTTGGGTGAGTAACTAATAGACCCATAAATAGGTACAAATTCAATACTGGTCATACAATGGTCAGTGACATTTAAATTTCGAATGTCAGCTTCGTTGCTAAACTGAAACTTCTGTAAATGTCTGAAAAACAAGTGATCAATGAAGGTGGAGGAACAGCTTGTAATACGGGTTGACTTATTTATTTTATCAATCTCCTAATAAGGGTTCCCCATAAGTGCCGCAGATTTTCTGTGAAAAGCTGTAACAAATTTCTCCACTATTATTTCCATCGGCGGTTGTGAGGGGGGCGAGATTTCGTTCCAACATCATGTTCCCATTGTTGCGCCTCTGCTGACTCTCCTACTCGCCCCCTACTTCTACTTTTGATGAATAATAAATAAATATGACTTATCCGTAATAACACATGTTGGCGATGTTAGTTGGCAGCAAGACTGATGGTGATTCGGCTTTATAATTTAATGACATGGCTGGGTACATTTCTGTAGTTTCGTACCAAAAAATCTTTGATTAACACTCCATTATGAAATATTTTATATTTGATTTTCTTTGTTTTTCATTGGTTTGATTTTAATAAAAATATTAAATATACTAAAATCCTGGGCTAACTACACATGCCCCTAAATATGACTTTTTCTCTTGCGCATGTGTATTTATTTTGGTGTACATCGTGGTAATTGAATCAAATTTATTTTGAATGCCTACGAAACAAAATAAGATTTAAATTGCGTCGTAAGCTAACCACCTCAATTTAACGCGCGTGCAAACACACATGTACCAAACAACAAAATTAATTGTTTACATAAATAATTATTTTTAAACAACGTTTTATTGTATATATATGTTTCATTCTAAAATAATTAGAATTGTTCTTCATGAATAAAGTACTAAACAACTAAAGTACGCACGTTTTGTATTTATACATGAAGATTATTTTGGGACGAAATAAATACGGTAAAATGTTTAAAAAATCGAATTATTTATGAATGGCAAACACGCGCAGCAAAAGTGAAACTTCTAATCGTAGTGTATAGGGTCCCGGAAATAGAAAAATTATTTTAGAATTGCATTTCAATAGCACATGTTAAATTTCGTCAAAATTTGTTAAGAAATGATCAAGTTCCATATCCTAATTGGCCGTATTTCAGAACTTCACCTAAAAATCAGTTTTAGAATTTCATTTTACAACTATCGAATTTCATCATAATCGGCTGAGAAGTAGCCAAGCGCAGCCTAATTACTTGTATATTTCAAAATTTCTTCTAAAAAACATTTCAGGATCCCATTGCCATTAACCGTACATGTCGAATTTCAGTCTGCCGTATTTCAGAACCTCATCTAAAAATAATTTCCATCGAATCTCATTTCCATTGCACATGTCTTTTTGGATCGATTTTTTTCGAGTTTACTCTTCAGCTACTTTTCGAATTAAATATTTCCATTTAGTGTAATTTTCGAACGACATAAAATAATTAATATTTTAACCAAGGAAAGAGAATAATTACGTAGTTAAAAAAATTCCGCGCCAAAACTATAAAGTCGCATTTCTCAAGCATCTATTTTGTCGATATTGTAAATAAGTATGTTGATACTATTTTTAGGATATAATCAAATCATTTTTTTGTCTATACCGGTTATATGCGCCATATCCATGTCATATGTACTATTTTAGATGACGACTTTGTATATACTAGAAATTAAAATACAACATGAACATGAAAAGAAATTCTAAAAGATCGAATGTTGATATTTGCAAATATATTTTTTTTAGGAAATTTGTTGCTTTATTTTTTTATTATATCCGATCTATTTTCGAGCATGTTCCACGTTCCGGCGTAAAATGTGGAATATGGAAAATACTTTTCTAGATTATTGCTTAAATCTTTTATCGTAGCAACATTTTTTTACTACGAATTCACCAAGTACCATGCCCGATTATTATGTAACAGAAGGATGGACTAGACACCATCATATTAAGTATCAATTTTAACAACATATTTTCTTAGATTCCTTCCTCTGCGATATTTGTATTTATACTTATTAATAGGTAAAAGCATGTACATATATTAAGATGAAACAATATACGTCTGTTGCTTGATTAATAAACACACATTAATTGTTAAGTATTTATTTCTTACGCGTTTCAACTTCCATAAATAAATCGTAAGTTTAACACTTAATATGTAACTCATCAAGAAAAATTACAATTTGGAAAATTCAAAATAAACAAAAAATAAAAAATTTAAATTTATATGAAAAATAATTAAAAATCTGTTACTTTTCATAGCCATCGCTAGCGCTAATTTTACATACACTTGAACTTATTCTTTCTTATATAAAATGTATACATTGTATTAATTTATTGTTTGGTTTTGGAATAAATCTTAATTTGCCAAATTGTGTATTATACTCAAGTTTGTTTTCAATTATGGTTGTTTATACATAGCGTATACGTATATTTTGTTGTTTTCAATATAAAAAAAATGTAACCGTGACACCACTTAAAGTGTAAAATTTAAGTGAGTACCATTAATACTCTCAAGGTGATGTATAAACCGTTTATGTATGTATTTGTGCACATTTCGGGATAATCGAAGCAATATGCTTATGTTAGCTATTTAGTAAGATACGTATACCATAAAGGCTGTAGCTTTTCTAATATCATTTGGAAGACCGCATCGTTGGTAATCCACTATCTTGTACCAGGTAAACGTTGACCGGAGTTCATTTGCAAAACTAATTCGACACGGTGGTTGTTTATAAATGGTTGAATGCAAAATTAATATTTAAATCTGCACATGATCGCCGGGTGAAATATAAAAGAGTCAGATTTAGGTTGCAAAATTTTACACTTAATGCTTATTCTCCTTAGAAATACCACACAACGAACGACGGAGCATCGAAAGTTCAGAAGCTCCATTTTAATCGTAGGATCCAAATATCTCCTAAAACCCGCCAGCTTAAAAAAAAATTGTTTAAACAAAAATTGTCAAGGATAATGGTGGGCATCCATCTGTATTAATGCCATTGACTGAAGGTCCATTTTCAAGATTATTTGAAGGTCCAGGTCATTTTTTGAAATGGAATCCCCTATTTTTGACACCGGATTCAAAAAGAGTAGGAAATTTTATGTCTGAATATGTATTTTCCATGGCCACCCAAAGTCACCTGAAGGAAAATATTTAAGTAATAATGCTTATGATTTGTTATGAAATTCTAGAGAGGGAGTAAACGAGGGCGCAACAACTTCAACAACAGCAACGTCAAGCAACACTTGCTACAGTTAGTACAAATTTGGGTGACTGCAAATAGGGGTTTTCATTTTACAAAATGACCTTGATATTCAAATGACCTTGGAAATGGACCTAAAAGTCAAGAGCATTATTAAGATAGATGACCCCATTGTCCTAGACAATTTTTGTCTAAACAACTTGGTTTTTTGTAGCTGGCGTATTTTAGAGGATATTTCGATCATTCGATTAAAATGGCTCACCCTGTATGTATACAGGGTGCGGAAAAAGTAAAGATTTCGAGCAAAAAGAAAATGAGCAAGGGTTATTCTTAGGTAATTTTCAACAAGGAATTTAATAGTGATCTTGGTTGTGACCTTGACCTTCATGTTCAAGGCCATTTGTAGGTCAAGACCATTTTTTTAAATTAGAAACCCTATTTTTAATGACAGAATCGAAAAGAGCGATCAATTGTACGTCCAAATATGTATTTTCCATGACCTCCCAAGGTCTCTCAAGTTTGCCAGAAAGTTATGATACAATGATTTCTGGACTTGGAGCGCGTAATGAAACAGAGATCACTTTTTATGCGGTGAAACAACATGTGATTGCTGCGAATACGAGGGGCGTGTACAAAGAGATGGAATTTCAAGTGATTCAGTTGTGAAGACTGTACCAAAAATTGCTGTTTGTTTTTTCTGCAAGAAACCCAATCATCAAAACAAAAATTACCCAAAGTACAAGGAATAACTTGAAAAAACGAATAGCACTTATAGCAAATCGACTGATAAGCTGAATAAGTTTCAAGATTCGGATTTTTTGTTTTTGATTGGTAACAAACAAAAGAAAGGATGGTCAGCAATAAAGTTGAATCATATAAAATTTCAGTCGAGCTGGCAAATCGTGAATCAGTGAACAATCATGGAATTGGTAGCGGCAATTTGATATTTTTAGACGAAAGTGGACGCATTCGTAAAGCAAAAGAAACCGATGATTTGTATGCACCAAAATTGGTTGGGAGTGTACTTTCTGTCCGACGGTTGGTGAAAAATGGTCTTAAAGACGAATTCAACGATCGAATTTACGAAATCAGGCACAATGGTCAACAAATCGGTGTAGCTGACATAGTTGGTGAATTATATGTATTGCATCGACCAGATTCAGTTTGTGTGGTGTTAGCACACAATGACAAATGCATACATGAATGGCATCGAAAAATGGGACATCGTGATCAAGCAGCGATTCGGAAAATGGCATCAGAAGGTACAATTACCGGATTGGAAATTATTGAATGCGGATAATCAAGGAAGTTTGTGATGTGTGCATGGAGGGAAAAATGACACGGCTACCGTTTCAAAATAGATCAGCGAGTGAGTCATCGACGGTATTGAATTTAATACATACGGGCGTTTGCGGACCTATACGTACAGCAACTCCCAGTGGAAAACGTTACTTGGTCACCATTGACGATTACTCACGTTTTACATTCGTTAGCTTATTGATACACAAATCGGAGGTTGAAGACACTGTGAAGCGGTTTGTCGCATTGTGTGAAAACAAATAGAATCGAAAAACCAAAGATAATGCGATCGGATCGGGGTGGTGACTATGCTTCAAAAGAATACACAAACTATTTAAATTCAAAAGAAATTCAGATCCATTTAACGGCAGCCGACTGTCCACAACAAAATAGTAAGGCTTAACGGAAGAATCGCACTTTAATCGAAATGGCTCATTGCATGCTTATTAACGCGAAGTTACCAAACCGTTTTTGGTGTGAGGCCATTGTAACGACAAATTTCATTCAGAATCGTGTGATAACAAGAACAACGAACATGACCCCATATGAACCAGGTACAAACAATTTTCACATATTTGGTTCTAAATGCTTTGTTCATGTATCATCAGCAAAAAGGGGAAAATTGGACCATATGGCAGCTATGAAGTTTTCTTGGACAAGATGAGCATTCGAAAGCTTATCGTTGCTACAACCCTTCAACGAAAAGGAAACACCAAATACGAAAGACAGCGAAATTTCAATTGATTTGGGTGAAAGACAAACACATCACAGTATCGGTGAATATGTAAACGCTGAGGAGGAGGTAGTTTCAACAGAAACACAAGTAAACGAACGACAAAATGCTCAAATTTAACCAACGAGACGTGTTTCACAAAGAATATCAAAGGACGTACCACCGAAGCATTTGATCGATGAAATAAATATGGCTAGGAGATGAATGAACTGAAGAATTATGATGAAGCCATCAAAAGCGACGAAAAGGTGCAATGGCTTACTGCAGGAAGCAATTGAGGCACATGAACACAACGGTGCATGGGAACTTGTAGATTTGCCGCCAGATAAAACAGCAATTGGAAGTAAATGGGTATTCAAGGTAAAAACCAGTGCAGATGGTGAAGTGCAATGATACAAAGTCAGATTCGAGCCCCGTCCTGCACCGCATCGATCGCGAGGCGATACTATTCTATCAACACCGAAATCTGAGTGTTTTTTGGCCTAGCAATAAACTAACGGATTATTATACTCCTTGGCCAAACATCAGGTTGCAGTAGTTTGTCGAAAATAGCAGGATTAAGGCCCGTTGCACATTTCAGCTAAACTAAGCGATAAATGTAGTTTTTGTTAGCTTAATTAGCTCGTCTAGCTCGCTCCTTTGCACTTTCCAGCTGATAACGAGCCTTATACACACATACATTGTTGATTTTATATCTTCCCATAAAAATTTTTTATTTTCAATCAGGGGATAAGAATTTAGCTCACATCGCTTAGTTTAGCTTAGCTGAATTGTACAACGGGCCTAACCCCAGTTTTGAAAGATACGAAGCTGAGCGTACTAACATTTTTATTGGCAGGAAATTTTTTATCTATGTACGTATTTCTATATATAGCCGCCTGAGTAGTAGGACCTGCTAATCGTGATGCATAGGCACCAGACCTGCTTTCAAACCGCTTGTGTCATCAAGGTCTCAGCACTCAGTACAATATACAATTAACACGTTAGGTGTTTTATTAGACAATGACACTACAGCACAAAATTCTGTCGGATTCCGATTATAGATCCTTCGATTTGGTCTGGCGAGTAATCCTTTAATAATATTTTTATTGACTTCTTGACAACGGGTCACAAATTATAAATTGGCAAAAAAAAAACGTTGTGTCTCCAGCTCAAAAAAACGTTGTGTCTCCAATTACTCGTAATTGCGACTATGCAGCAGGACAACTTAACGGTAGTAGAAACCCAGAATATAAACCAAGTTATTTCTAAGGATGCTGATATTATCAGTCATGATTCATGCTCCTCTCAACACTCGATATCATTTGGAAATGATCTAAATTCAATAAGTATTGTGAAACCCAGACGGTGGATCTTGATAAACAGAATTCATTCATCAGTTACTGACGAACAATTTAGAGACTTTATCAATTGCAAACTCCAACTTAAGAATGGTACCTAAAGTGAGAAATGGTGGCAGTATGATTATGTATTCAGTGTTGATGGAGAAGCTTTTGCTACTTTAATAAATTCTAAACTTTGGCCGCCTTGTATATTCATCAAAAAACTTCAGTCAAATCACGTAATCGTACTGACAAACATCATCACATTTGAATCAAACGTAGGCTGTTCTACAGATACTCACCAGATGGAAACTGATTCTTCAACATCTAAAATTGAATCAGAAATATCTACAAAATTCAAAGATGCGTTATGTGATGTGAATGGGGTTTAATGAATTTCTTATGCAGCAAAGAATACCATAAGGTGCCATCAGTGAACATCAATAATGAAACAAATCATACGAAAACTCAGACTGAGGTTGAGATTAATTCATTGCAACAGGAGAATAAATCATTTATGAAATCTTTCAAATCCAAGATACTGGCAAAACAGTCTACAATGAGGATTTTTATAACATCCGAATAAATTATTTAGTAGTTTAGCACATGCAATCGTTGCGATATCGAGACACACGGGTTGTACCTTTATTGCCTACAACTAAAACTAAACCATCGGAAAAGTCAGCAGGTAAACGAATTAGACGGTTCTATTCCATCTATTATCAGAACGTTAACAAAATGACGAAAGTAACTTAAATCCGGGAATTTACAGTTCTGAATATTTTGGGCATGGCTATGTTGTTTATAGATGTGATTGCAAACTACAAACTAGCTCTAAGAAATCGGGCGGTGGTGTAATCATAGCCGTACATTGTAAACTAGTAGTGCTCCAGTAACATTAGTCCCATCAAGCGTTGAGCAGATTTGTGTGAAAATTAAAATTAACAAACGATATATATTTATTTACACAGCGTAGATATTACTGCAATGCTTTACAATAAATCACCAAGTATTCACCCTCCATGGTTCGATGACCGGCTTATAAATCTAAAAAATCGTTAATGTAAGGCCTATGCTAAAATGATGAAATCAAGTTTGGAAACAGACAAGCTGTCCTTTTGACATCACAGTGACGAACACGATGTCTATTTAAGTACAAGTCTTATTTGGCTGGCATCCAAGAAATTATTAGAACTAGTCCAAAACAGTTCTGGAAATATTTTAGGTCTTAACGTGAAATCGAGGAGTAACCTGCCATTATGAACCTCAACAATATCAGCACCAATTAACCACTGCTGTGTTTCCTGAAAAATGGAAAATTTTTAAAATAACTCCAATTAAAGATTGGCAAACGGGATGACGTCACATGTTACAGAGGAATATCAACTTCATCATCAGTTCCTAAATTATTTGAACTAGTACAATGCTTTTAAATAAACACATACATCTACTAATCTGGTTGAATTCACCAGCCAAGCAATAAGAGAGACAGAAAAACTTCATTAAATAGACGTAGCCTATACGGATTTCAGTAAGGCTTTTGATTCTGTATATGTCATCATAAAGCGCTCCAAAGTCTATTTGCATTTGGATTTTCAATAGAATACATTAATTGGTTCAAGTCTTACTTAACAAACCGTCTACAATATGTAATAATTGGAAATAAAAAATCCAATGTTATCAAAGTGACATAGGGTGTTCCTCAAGGATCACATATTGGACCATGGATTTTTTGTTTTCATTGATCGGAAAACCAATATCATAAAAAACTCAAATCTTCTCATATTTGCTGATGACGTGATTTGAACAAATTTATGAAGCTGACAATCTGCAAGATGACCTCAATAGACTTGTGAGTGGTGCGACCAAAAGTTATTACACTTAAACATCAAGAAGTGCAAAATTTCATCGTAAAAGGAATCCGATAATAACTACATACAACATCAATGACAATATAGTTCATAGAGTACAAGAGATTACTGATCTATGTAGGGGTCACCTTCGTGGAAAACGATAGTTTTAACAGGCACATCGATAACTGTATTGCTAAAGCAAACTCTATGTTTGGCTTTGCCAAACGATGGACTAGGAAATTCAGTGATACACAAGCTTTATTTACACTATATTTCACTTATATACCATCTCAAGTGGAATATGCTGTAATCGTTTGGAATATGCTGGAATCCCTATTATGATGTGCACATCAAAAAAATTGAAAGGGCACACAAAAAAAGTTTTTGATATTCATGTTGAAAAAAACTGGCTGGGAATATGACTACATATAACATACCTTTTTATCAAGATGTGGGGCTGATTTTAAATTAATAATTAATTGTGAAGTAATTCGGCTTTGGGTTCATTGAATAGGAAACAAACCAGCTGGTTATTAAATAGTATGTCATAATGTTAGTATTGAAGTTGGTATTGGTATTGGTGTTAATGTTAATATTGGTATTGATATTTATGTTGATATTGGTAATTATTTTAAAATCAATAAATTAATAAGTAATAGTTCAAACGGTTTTAGTTTAGAAACACCTGAGAAACCCGACCACTGATTAAGGCGACAACGCGAGGGGCGGAAATTATTTATAGTACATAAAGTTAATTTATAATTTATTTCAGAGAATTAAATTTAAACTTAATTAATTTTAGAATTGTTATTATAAAGGATTAATGCAGAAGAATCTGAAACAACTTTCCAGGAACTTAATCAGTAAATGAACTTTTAGTTAGAAATTGGGTTGTCTTGTGCTAAATAATTTGCTAAAAATATACTACTAACAAATTTATTAACTAGCCACCGCAAAGGTGGCTGAAACCGTGTCGAGTCTCTAATCTTTCGGTTTTGTTATATGTAAAAGGGTGTACGGTGGATCCGGCTTATTCGGGAATCTTGCTTAGGCTTGGTCGTACAATCGAATCAATCAATCAATTTGAAAATTAAAATTAAACTCAGAAATGAAATACTCTATAGTATAGTACGACGAGCGTTCACAGGTTTGGTTGGTGTCAACAATAAAGAACTTAATTGAATTGCTAATCATAGTTTCACATATTTTTCCATGACAGTTCTGTTTTTGTTGTAACAATCTAAATAGTGTGTCGAAAAATGTTTGGTGGACTTTAATTTACTTTTAAATATACTTTATTTGTGTGGCTTTAGAGGTATACCGCTTTAGTGTGGCTTTAGATTTAAACCATATCTCATACTATACGAAATTTTCAAAATTTAAAATGTTAAAATTGGTTGTATTTTTAGCTTCTTTTAAGGCCTGTTTTGGTCGCCCAAGGTTCTATTTCCAGTTCAATATTATTTTTAATTTATATTAATTCAATAATTATATTGAATTTGGAAGGCAAAATTATTGCTTTTGCTGGTGATGAGGAATTCTAATAGCGTTACCAGACTACGGTTTAATAAATCCGATCTAGCTAAACTGGATCAGATACTCTCTAAAACAAAACGCGATTAGCAAAAATTATGGTTGACACACTACGGCTAAACCCGAAAAATTCACTAAATCCGATATATTAGATCGCAGTGTGTCAATGGTCAATCCGGAATTACACTATCCGTACAGCATATAACTTCCTTTACTAGGATTTTTCTCATAATTTTAAACAAAATCGATTAAATATTTTCACTAATATCATTTTTATATTTCTTTTATTTCAGTTTATTAGTTGTTATCATAAGATGGGAGCCCAAATTAATTAAGAGTCACCTTGGAACAGGAAAAAACTAAAAATTTTTAGATACATGTGGAATCAGTGCTTGCAGGATATTAGTTAATTTTTGCAAGAAGCAGTACAATTTTCTGCGTCCAGTCCTTGGAGTAAATTCAATTTACTCAGGTAAATATTTTTCAGACTCAAATCTCGATCAATAACTATACTAAAATATGCTTTAATTTTAGGGTGACCATTTACTTCGAGCCGGGCAATACAGTCGAAATGAACGATATTTTAAATGTGACACGTTTCTTTGAGACAGAGGACTTTCATGATGTACTAATCAACTATGATGAATTCAATAATGATTTTATGGGATACAATGCCTCCTCATATAATATTACGTGTCCATCAACCGAAATGGTGCGCACAAAAATTTTTTTTATGATACTCTATACGGTCGTCTGTATAATCGGTGTGATGGGTAACACATTAGTTATTTATGTAGTGTTACGATTTTCTAATATGCAAACCGTTACAAATATGTATATTTTAAATTTGGCCATAGCCGATGAATGCTATCTAATTGGTATACCATTTTTAATTACAACAATGCATTTGGGCCATTGGACATTTGGCCGAATAATGTGCAAAGCGTTTATGGTTAGTACGTCGATAACACAATTTACGTCATCGATATTTTTACTTATAATGTCGACGGATCGGTACATAGCAATATGTCGACACGTTTCGGCGGGAAAATATCGAACATCGTTTGTGTCACGAATTGTATCGGGAATTGCGTGGAGTACATCTGCCATATTTATGTTACCGATTATGTTTTATTCGGATACGGTAAAATCGCCGAAAGGCTATTCGTGCAGTATTATATGGCCCGAATCGATGGGACATCTACCCGGTTCGTTTACACTGTATTCTTTATTTTTAGGGTTTGTTATACCTTTATGCTTTATAATGACCTTTTATTGTTTGGTCATCCGTAAATTACGATCGGTTGGCAGAAAAACGAATAAATCAAAAACAAAACGTCGTTCACATCGTAAGGCAACGAAATTAGTACTTACCGTAATTACAGTTTATATTCTATGCTGGTTACCGTATTGGATTTCACAGGTCGCTCTAATCACATCGACGCCCGAACCATGCGGGTCACGTTTAACTATAACAATATTTTTATTAACCGGTTGTCTCGGTTATTGCAATTCAGCAATTAATCCAATTTTATACGCATACTTAAGTGATAATTTTAAGAAATGTTTCCTAAAGGCGTGCACATGTGCCGGTGCAAAAGAAGTGAACGCCCAACTAAAATTGGAAAATAGTGTGCTGCCGAAAAAGTCTAAGAATCGTGGAGGCAGTGCTGGTCAACGCGGCAGTGCCGATGTAAATCAGTCGACACTATTAAATACAAACGATCACAATAAAATGTTATCGGAACCGATGACAACGACAACGGGGGCATCGGTAGTATCGTCACGTAATCCTAGTCCGCCTAATTTAAGAAATTTATCAATAACTAATAATATTAATAATAATAATAATAATAATATTTTAAGTAATAATAATCATAATCATATTGAAAATGAATTGATCCATTTAACATAAACTTTTGTTGTAAATACAATTTTACGTAAAAAATAGAAAATAAATAAATTTAAATTGATAATTTAAAATTATTATTTTTTAAAAGTACCTTAATAATGATATTCGAATCGAAGAAAGATTTTATTTTAAATTGAGGCTTGTCTCGCATCAGACCGTTATACAACTATGTTAAATTATTATTATCAAATGCACTTTAATTTAGAATTTAAAACAAAACCAAAAAAAAACATTTTTTCTACTTTTGTAACAAATTATAAAAATCAAGAAAAAGGAAAATTAAAATTGAGCTAATTTGAGCAAAATGCGTATTTTATTTATTTTTTGTAAAACAAGAATACATTTACTGAAATATTTAATTAAAGTATTAATTGAACAAATAAAATTTGTTTCTCTAAAAGTTGGGAATCAAGATCAGAAAGATCGATTAGGAGCCCGAACTCGCATCTTTAAGACCTTGATTACGCGTCGCCTTTCTTCTTCCAATCAAATATTTCAGTATTTGTATTCTATATTTCCATATTAGAGAAATTGTGATAAACGCAAAAACCAAATTATTTAATAAACAAATTGTGTAAATTTAAAATATTTTGTATGTATTTGAGTTTTAGATAATTATTTACAAAATATAAATTTGAATATCAATATGATGAATAAATTAAATTTAACAAAAACCAAAATTATTTTGTATTTAAATCTAAAAAAAGAAGAAACATGGATTATGTCTATATAATTAATTAATTTATTAAATGTTTATATAAAATAATAAAATAATAAAAACAAAATGAATTAAAATTAATATTTAGATTAAATTCAAGACTTTTTTTTATTTCGCCGTTTCGCCGTTTTTTCATATTGTGCTAACCGGTTCGAATCTTGGATATATACAATTTTTAGTTGTAAGTATTTTTTGGTAGATGGCATCAAATATTTGTTTTAGTACTAAAATGTATGCAGTGGTTTGCAATCTATATTTTAATTGGTAATTTTTTTAATTTCAAAAATTACGACTTACAACTTTTTTAAATATTAAATTTGTTACGTTACGTTAGGTAAGTGTAGTATCATAATAATGTTGTAATGGATACATGTAAACGTATTGTAATTACATGTGTCATAGACACAGTTCATGTAAACACTTAGTGGATATAAGGTCAAATAAACTTTACTATACATACTCGTATACGGTACGTCTCATAAATAACACGGGTTTCTATTGTACGTCCTAACCACATAACATGGTGTCAGAAGTGGGATTAAACAAAATTTTAAAAAATAAAAATAAAGTGAAAACTAAAGTAAAGATTAATAATAAAAATTATGGAAGGATTAAGTCCATGACCGAAATCTTTAATATTATCGGATGCCCATGGCAACGAATGGAAAACGTGCAACAAACTGTTCAATTATTACGCAGTGGCAAGTGGATTGAGCACAAAAGGCGACAACATAAAAGTTGCAAAATTATTAACCTGCATCGGACCGGAATCAGTTAAAATTTTCGAAACATTAGGACTAAAAGAAAATGCAACATTTGAAGAAATAACAAAAAAGTTTGATGATGTTTTCACGCCCAAGTCAAATGTAACCTACGAACAGTACATTTTCGAAAAACTTCAACAAACAAACGAAACGTTTGCTGAATACTTCCCTAAAATCAAGTCGCAAATAGTAAAATGCGAGTATGGAGAAATTGAGGATGATCTGCTACGAGATAAAATAGTAATAGGTATAAACGCGGAAAACAAACGGGAAAAATAATTGGCAATGGAAAACCTAACCTTACAAAAAACCATAACCGCGTGCAAGGTACACGAGTCAATGGTAAAGCAGATGTCTACCTTAAGAGCAACGGGAACCAACGGAGGCAATGACGTAAATGAAATAAATCAATTGTTCACGTAGTTGTCCAACTTTTGGACAAACCTGTAATAAATACAAAAAAAGAAATCATTTTGTATTCGCATGTAGAAGTAAGAAAAATCAAAAAGTAAATTAGGTACAAACTAATTCAGATTGTGACGAGGAAACTCTTGATTCATTATTTATAGAAGAAATTAAAAATACTAAAGAAAGAAATAATTGTTGGTTGGAAGAATTTAAAATTAATAAATCAATTTGTGATAAGTTTAAACTGGACACAGGTGCCCAATGTAATGTAGTTGAACAAAGTAGGGACAGAACTGCACGATTCACGTACGAAATACTTAAAATCATACAGTGGGCACAAAATAAAGGTGATGGGCAAACCAAACTGTTGATCGAAAATAAAAACCATATCAAGAGGTCAAAAACACCCACATATATTAGAATTAAACGCATGCCAATCGTGATTAATTTGATTAAAACATCGACAGTTTTGGTTCAAATGAAGATATATTTAATGGATTAGGTTGTATACAAAATTTTGAGTACGACATTGATCTAAAAGAAAATGCAAAATTTGAGGTTGTACCTACCTGCTAGGAGAATACGGTACGCCATCAGAGATGATGTGAAGAAGGAATTGGACAACATGGAAAAATTAGGAGTGATAAAAAAATAATTACTCCAACGCCAGCGGTGTCGCCCCTCGTAATAGTAAATAAAAGTAAAAAATTAAGAATTTGCATTGATCCATCGCAAGTAAATCGAAGTATTTTGAGAAGACATTTGCCCTTACAAACATTAAAGGAAATTGCAGCAAAAATAAAGAAGGCGAAATATTTCACGTTGCTGGACTGCAAAAAAGGATTTTGGCAAATCCCAGTATCGGAACGTAGTCAACAATATTTGGCTGTTTCAATACCATGGGGAAGATACACCTGTTTTAGGTTACCGTTTGGACTCACCGCAGCACCAGAGGTGTTCCAGCAAGTGATGCAAGGGATTATAGCAAATATGCAAAACACAGAATGTTCAATGGATGATATCCTAATTTATGCATCAACGATAGAAGAGCTGTAAAAGATAATGGATCGAGTAATTAAAGCGCTAAATTACAGCGGTTTCAAACTAAAAAGAAAAGTGCCAATTTAATGTTAAATATATTAAATTCTTAGGGCATCTATTGTCAGAAGAAGGCATCAGACCAGATCCGAAAAAAAATGTAGGCTGTTAAAAACATAAACATATACCTAATAATGTCAGTCAAATACAACGACTGATGGGTATGATAACATATTTATCAAAGTGCATACCTATTTTGCTAGTCACCGCTCGACTAAGAGAGCAACACGAGGCTTTTGAAAAAATAAAAAGTATCCTTTCATCGCCGCCAGTGCTTGGATATTACAATGTTAACCTGCCGGTAAAACTCACAGTGGATGCCAGGCCAGTTCAAAGGCGTTAGGAGCAGTATTGCTACAGAACGAGCATTCAATAGCTTACAGCTCAAAATCCTTGACTGAAACAGAAACAAGATATCACAGATAGAAAAGAAGCTTTGGCAATCCGGTTTGCCTACAAAAAGTTTCACCAATACAAGTATGGGAGATCATTGACTTCACTCGAATCTATTTTTAAGAAAAATTTACAAACCGCACCAGAAAAATTGCAAAGGATTATGTTAGAGGTTTACCCATATAATCCAGAAATTTATATCGAAACGGCAAGGATATACCGATAGCGGACTTGTTAAGTCGTGATGTGCAAAATATCGATGACCCCTATTGAAGCAATGAGGAAGAATTGCAAACATATGTTATTGTACTAATGTCACCAACAGCGCGAAACAGCTTGGTTAACGACACGAACGAAGACAAAAATTCGTCAACTTTGAAGAAATACATATTAAACGGATTTCCAGAACATAAGAAAATTCCAAATGAACTAAAGCATTTAAAGGAAGTAAAATAGTGATTCCCATTACACAAGTGGAGAAAATTTTAAAAACAGCACATATGGGTCATTTGGGTATTCAAAGTACATTACAGAGAATACGCCAAGCATTTTACTGGAAAAAATTAACAAAAAATGTCATAGACTACGTAAAAAATTGTAGTATCTGTCAAGCTACCCAACGAGCCAACAACAAACAGCCGATAATTCTGAAAGCCATTCCAGACTACCAATTTCAAATTGTTGCGTCGGAAAACAATTATATATTATTAGTCGACAGCTATTCGGGGTTTATAAAATTCGACGGGTTAAAGCACTCCATTTCTGTGGAAGTAATTAATTTTTGTAAAAAATATTTTATAATATTTGGAACCCCAGAGATTTCCGAGTCCGATAATGGCCCATAATACTCATCCAAAGAGTTCAAAAATTTTGCAGAACACCTCAAGTCCACACTATCCAAAAGCGAATGAACTTGCCGAAAGGCAATGCAGACGGTTAAATTATTGCTTAAGAAATGTCAAAAGGATAATACTGATGTGTATCTAGCTTTAAAAAATTTAAAAAACACTCCAAGAAATACGGAATTAGGATCTCCGAATGAACGGTTAATGTCCAGAGTTACTAGCACTATACTACCAGTCAGTTCTGAATTTCTGATATTTTAAAACCAAAAATCGGAGAAAATATAAACGATAACATTGCTAAATTACGCAATAAAGGTGAACAATATGCAGGTCACAGATCCAGAGACTTACCAGACCTGAAAGTCAACGACAATGAATACAGCATCAGGTAGATGATGGTTCAATGTGTTTGTTGTAATCTTTTTAGGATTTTTGTATGTCGGTGAGCTGGGATGTACTCCCTTGAAGTCAGAAAATATTGGTTGGCCGGCTCATTTGAGTACAACATAATATAGATGATGGTTTAATGTATTTGTTGTGAATTTTTTGTCGGTAAGCTGTGATATAGTCCCTTGAAGTCAGCAAATATGTGTTGGCCGGCTCAGATGAATACAGCTTGAGGTAGATGATGGTTTAATGTATTTGTTGTGAACTTTTTAGAATTTTTGTATGGCGGTACTGTGATATAGTTCCTTGAAGTCAGAAAATATTTGTTGGCCGGCTCAGATGAATATAGAATTAGTTAAAGGATGGTTTATTAATGTATTATTTTGAACATTTTAGAATTTTTGTTTGTCGGTAAGCTGTGATATAGTCCCTTGAAGTCACAAAATATTGTTTGGCCGGCTCAGATGAATACAGCTTGAGGTAGATGATGGTTTAATGTATTTGTTGTGAACTTTTCAGAATTTTTGTATGACGGTAAGCTGTGATATAGTCCCTCGAGGTCAGGAAATATTTGTTGGCCGGCTCAGGTGATTACAGCATGCGAGATAGATGATGGTTTAATGTATTTGTTGTGAACTTTTTAGAATTTTTGTATGTCTGTTCAAGTTTAAATCTAAAGCCCCCCGGAGGGCTAGGCGGTTGTGATATTTGTGTTTGCGATATTTTTGCCTAACGATACGCTTGTACGCAACATTTTTTTTTTGCTAAGTTAATCCTTGCGATTTAATTTTCCTTCGAAGAAAACGCTTTCGAAATTTCTGTCAAGCATTTATTTTGTTTGCTATATTTTTACTGCGATGTTCTTGTTGGGATATTTTGTTTTCGATAATAAGGTAGGGAGCCCATTTATCTTATATCTCAAACCGTTTATATTATTGCATTTTACAGAACAGGGTAGCAAAAATTTATTTTTCTTTTGGCTAAACATCATAATTTGTAGAGTATTTTTTGTCCAGAAAGATTGTTGAAATTTCTCTTTGAATTGAAAAATATGTCACGATAGTTATTTTCGGGGCTGAAAGCAAAAGTGTCACGATAGTACTATTTAGTGTTACCATCGCATTTTTCCGGGATGAAAACAATTAATAAGAATTAATGTTACAATATGTACGTTACATTACTAACATAATAACATTGTAATGGATACATGTAAACGTCTTGTAATTACATACATGTATCATAGATATAGCTCATGTAAACACTTGGTGAATATAAGGTCAAATAAACTATAAACACACTCGTATACGGTTGTCTCATAAATAACACGTGTTTTATTGTATGTCCTAACCACATAATAATATTCATAAAATTTTCTAATTTTAAAGTCTAATAACCTATTTGCATAATGTGATGTGTAACGAATTCGATTCATTCAACAAATCTAAGTGAAGTTAACTTTAAGGTTATTAAAGGAAGTAGGGGCACTTATTTTTAAAAATCTCACGGAATTGTAATAGTTAACGTTCATTTCAAATTCAAATATGTATAAAATAATCAATCCTATCTTCGCTGTTGAAACAAACTAAAAACAGTAAAAAATTAGCGGAATATAATTGTTATATCTTTATTTAATACGTGGTTTTTTTATTACATATTTACAATTTCGATGTGATCTGTTGTACACATCGATTTTAATATTATCTATATGTACATACATAATAATGTTACGTTTATAATAAATAAAACACTTTATTTATTTATTTAATGCCTTTTTTATTACTTCATTTTAATTTTAGCTTACAATATAGAATATACACGCTTATCAAGATGATGGATACGAATACCCACTTCCATCTCCCTTCGTTGTGTTTTTGCCGAGTCGTTCATCTTTTCCTAAACCTTTAAAAATTAAATCGTTGGCCAAAACTGTTATTAATTATTCAAAATTAACAAATGATCTGACTAATGCAAATTGACCGGTCGTCTATTCACAAGCAAATGTATCTGAAGCTTTTGAATTTTTTTTTTGGCTAATATTTTATATAAATAAAAATACTTCGATGATTGAAGTTAAATCAAAGGACAGAATTATTAAGCCTTGGATTACACCTCCACTACTTAATAAAATTAGGTTGAAGAATAAGTTATCTAGGAAGTTAGCTCGAAGTTTGAATGATGTTAATTTGAAACGGTGATAAATAATTCTATTAAACATGACGTGGTTATGTTAAAGGTCAACTTTTACAAAAATAAATTTAAATCTGTCAATGGCAATATGTCAGAATGCTGGAAACTAGTACAGTTAAACGAATTTGGACTTAAGGGCGTTCAGATTTTTTCCCCCAAGACGTAAATTTTATGGGAACTTGCTAGAAATCAAGTTATCTTTTATACAAGCGAAATGATAACGATTTATACAAGATAATAGAAATATGATAATATGTAATAGTTCTGTTATAATAGTATCTACGAAAATATGTTTTAGTGTAGAAAGTAGCTGCCGCATCGCACAGTGCGGCCGATTCCAAAAAAGCGGGCCAAAAGTCAAAACTCAAATGAATTATCTCAAAATCTGCTCACAGAAGTTATTTGGGTCGTTCATTACGAATCTAAAATCAGAGTTACCCTATTCGTTAAACAGTCAAATTTCGATGACAATAAAGATGCACCTCGCTCTGGTCGACCAATCACTGAAAAGTCGATAAAATCTTACAAAAAATCGAAGAAGACCGACACATAAGCAACCATGACATTACTATGGAATTAAATATCGATCACAAAATAGTTTTAAACCATTTACGAGGGGCTGGATACGCAAAGAAGCTCGTTGGATGCCACAGGAATCGTCGATGAAAAATTTGATTGACCGAATTTCCATCAGCAAATTGCTACTGAAGCGCAACGAAATCGACCCATTTTTAGAACAAATCTTTACTGGCGATGAAAAATGGATAAAATACGAGAATGTTGTTCGAAAAACATTCAGGTCAAAGAAAGTTGAACCACCACAAACAAATTCAAAGCGAGGATTGACGCCCCATAGGGTTATGCTGTAGGTATGGTGGGATTAAAAGGGAATCGTGCCTTATGAGGTTCTAGAACCTGATCAAACGATTGATTTTAATCTCTACTGTCGGAAATTAACCAGATTGCAGGAAACAATTCAACAAAAAAGCCAGAATTGATCAATAGAAAGCTTGTTGCCTTCCACCAAGACAACGCCAGACCACATACATCTTTGATGACCCGGAAAAAATTTAGAAAGCTTAGCTGGGAAGTTTTAATGTATCCACCGTATAGCCCAAACCTTGCACCCTCTGATTACCATTTATTTGGATCTCTGCAAAACTCCCTTGATGGTCTAAAGTTGGCTACAAAAGAGGACTGTGTCACTTGGCTAAGTTTATCGCCGATCCCAGAAGTTCTACACCGATGGAATTATGAAATTAGATAATAATGAGAATGACCAATATATTCTTAAATAAAACTTATTTTGAATAAAACAAAAATCTTAATCAAAAAATGGCGAAAATCTCTCAATACTTTTTCCTCAACCTATTTTTCAAAAATTGCAATAAAATCTGAAAAAGCATGTCATACATACTTTCACCTACAACCTCTGATAAGTTTTACAATCAAACACTACAGAACAATACAACGTTTTGATAATAACATATCGTATACATATTAAAGATTGGCAAGAGATAAAAATCGACTACAATTACTGAATTTTTGATATTTTGATACTTTCAAAATTAGTTCATTGCAATTTATTTTCATGTTTTACTTGCTTTCATAAGTTCATTCCATTTTGTCCGATAAGAATTGGTTGTTCTTTCGATTTTCGGTATTACTTTTAACAAGCGCGTTGTATACTATTTCCGTATTGTTACGATACAATTCGAACAAAGGTAAGGTAAGAGCACCCGTCACCGCCACTCCACCAATTACCGCCACTGCCCGTAAAATAGCAAAATAATAAGAAAACCGTTTGGAATTTGTATATGGTATATATTGCACGATAATATACCAAAGCATTTCGAACACAATCGACCATATGTTTTCAAAAGTTCGTTACAAATTGTATCTAATATTTCATTTCAATAGCGTTGGTTGCGACCGAAAGAACATTTTTGACAGGTCTTACAATAATTATTAAGAAACGTGGAAAATTAATTTCTTAAGTTTAAACAGTTTTAGAGAAAATCATTGATGGTGAATGTGTTAAAAGGGATAAATAGTGTTTCGTGAATCATTTCCCGTAAGTATTTGTATACAAATATTTAAAACTATATAATAAAAATAGCAAATATTGTGTGGCGGTAATTGATACAACGGAGTTTACCATTTGAACCAACTACCGCCACCCCTGGCGGTAATAGAGTTTCATAGTTTTAAGATTTTGAGTTAAAATTATACTTTTTTAAGAAGTTATTTATATGACAATTGTAAAAGCATTAGCTGTATTTTCTTTGGTCCAATTACCGCCACTTAATATTTGAATCCCCGTTCCCGTAAAAACACTGACAAAAATATAGTGGCGGAAATAGGAGTTTTGCTATGGCGGTGACAGGTACCAAGTAAAGGTATATTAAAATTAAAATATTTAAATAAAGAAACTAGATATTTTAATTTTTTTTTCTAAAATTAATTTAGAAAATAACAAGAAAAGTGTACTTTTGTTTTTTATTTACCAATAAATACCATTTACTTTCAAAACAGTAGTATTAATTCAGAAGACGATAATAGGTGCAATAATCGGTAATTGGGTCGTCGTTTCTTCAGTTTCAATAAAATATGGCGGGGGAGGGTAAAACATTTCAGTATAGCATTGATGCCATGACACAGGCTATCGAGGAAGTAAAAAAGGGACAAAGTGTTAAGTCTGCAAGCGAGAAATATAATGTACCACGAACTACACTACGTGATAAGCTTAGTTGTAAATACGAGCCAGGACCTCCTACTATATTAAGTGCTGATGAGATATACTACTAATCAAGTGGATCCAAAAGTTAGCAAGGTTGGGGTTTCCTATTACAAAAACCCAGCTGAAGGATTCCGTTGCAGATCTCACAAAATCATTAAATCGGCCAAACCCTTTTACTGGTGGAAGACCTGGAAGAAAATGGTTGGCCGGTTTCTTAAAAAGACACCCAGAATAAGCCCTTCGAGTGTTGCAAAACTTGACTGCTGCTAGATCACAATTGACAGAACGGAATATTAGGAATTTCTTCTTCTTCCGCTGGCGCTACATCCCATGAAGGGATTTGGCCGCCTCAATGATGCTCCTCCAAATAATCCGATCCGCCACAAGAGAACGCCAGACACGGTGACCGAGTGTGTACAGGTCCCTCTCAACGTCGTCCATCCATCGGGTAGGTGGTCTCCCACGAGGTCCTACTTTCGCTGGTGCCGACTCCAAGGCCTGTTTAGTGGTCCGATTTTGTGAACGTAGTACGTGCCCAAGCCATCTCAGCCTTGACGATTTTATGAATCCTATGATGTCGACTTTATCGAGATCATTTCTGATCTCGTGATTCATTCGCATTCTGTACGTGGCTCCCTCTTTAATGGGACCGAGAATTCTTCTTATCATCTTACGAACTTGACTGCTGCTAGATCACAATTGACAGAACGGAATATTAGGAATTGGTTTTCTGAAAATAAAACGTATACTTAGATGAAAACAGTTACCTAGAAGTACCCATTGCGAATGATGAAAAAGAGTACATTACAGTATTAATTACAGTAAGAGCATGTGGTGACCTCGGACCACCAATGGTTTTATTTGCATATACATAAGAATTTCCAATGGAATAGTAAAAAAAAATGCCAAAGGATTGGAGTATTGGTCTATCCGATAACGGCTGGATGACCGCTCAAATAATTTATGAATACATTTTACAAATGTTTTCCATCCATGGATTACAGAAAAGAAAATTCAGTAACCTGTAATATTAAATATTGACGGCCACTCATCGCATATTACGCTATCGCTCTCTGAGCTTTGTGAGAAAAATAAAATTATTTTGATTGCTTTATTTCCAAACGCAACGCATATTTTGCAACCCTGTAACGTCGGACTGTTTCATCCAAGCAAAGCAGAATGGAATGCTGCGGTGCGTAATTACAGGCGGACAAATAATGATGGAAAACTGATGAAAAAAAATGTTTCACCTTTGTTGTCAACTTGCTTAGAAAATAGTACAAAACCAGAAACTATAAGATGTGCCTTCAGAACAACGGGGCTGTTTCCATTCAATATATCCACGCAACATTTTTTTTGTTTATGTTGTTTGAATGAATCAATATTTAATACTATTACACTAGATAAACTATAGTTGAATGTGTTTAATTATCTGTTAATTACATGTGGCGGTAGTTGATACATTTTTTGGGTAAATTTGCCGGTAATAGGTACAACGCAATTTAAGGATGGCGGTGATGGGGAACAATTGATTAATCAAAAAAGTTATTATAATTACTTAATTCCCCAACGAATTGAATGTTTTCCATTAGGATATCGTGACTAAACTATAATAAATTTTAAAAAAACAAATAACAAAAATCGTTGGTACTAAATAATAAAAATACACTAGATTTTCTCAAACTAAGCTACTACGGTGACGGTAGATGGTGTTCTTACCTTAGTATTGTAACGAATATTCTAGAGCAAGCAGAAGGAAATATGATCTTCTATGAGTGATTCCTGAACGTTAGACATGTACTTTAGCCAACCTAATGGAAAACAAAACCCATCTAGAAATTTTTTATTTGGACTTTTGGCCAGCTTTTTTCGAATTGGCCGCACTGTGCGTCGTTGAGAAAACTCACACAACTTCATATCATTTGCAATGCAATAAAATTGTTTGTGACTTAGGTGAACTATTCATTTATCTATTGCATGCGCCCAAGGCCCCACGTTTTTCGTTTTAAATCTTACAAGTATTTTCATAGCTATTAAAAATTCACAATCATAAATATTCAGGACAATCTATAAGTGGTTAGGAATCTGTATGGGGTTATAAATCTGTATGTGGCTAGAAGAAATTATTTTATTCTTTTTAGTCCGTTTTAAAAACATAGCGTATACAATTTTTTTTTTTAATTTAAATAATTATTTCCTGATTTTTAGTCTTGTGTACGTTAGACTGTTATACAAAACAAAAAATGTGAAAGAACTAAATTAGAATACTTAACTTAAACAATCCGATCAAACAAAAAAATCTAACGATTCGTTTTGCAATAGCCAGGTTTTAAGTGAAGTACCAAATTTTTTTTTTTTTTTTTTTTAAATTGAAACACGGATAAATTCAGGAAGCTTATTAGAAATTCTAGGTCCAGTTACTAAAAAGTAATTAAGGAAATGAGTTTTAAAAAATTTAGGAATTCCTTTTAAGCACATAGTGTTCCTGCGCAGATCATAGTGACAATTTAAATTCCGATTTCCACTAATTACAAACTAAATATTCATAACTTTGAAGACGTATAGATGCTTCAATGGATGAATTGAACACGTTACAAACAACGGCCGCGAATGAAAACGTTTATTTTTAAAGAACATCAACTTATAATTGCATGTTTCTGAGCAATAATCAGCATTTTAATTGTTTCATAGTAAGTTCCACCTCAACAGCAAATACCGTAACTTAATCGCGAATCAATCAACGCATGATAATAATTTTTAAAAAACCCAAAAGGATAATGTGAACGTAATAGATTCAAAGTCCTGATATTGGAATGAAGGACATATTTCAAAGCTGCTACATGAGATTTCCAATCCAAATGGCAATCACCAATTAATCCTTGGTATTTAAATTTAAATTAACTTCTAGAGCAGCTATTGTCGTGGAAAATATTATCATGGTTGAAAGACGGATTACTCAAGCTTAAGTTAAACAACACGACTTTAGTTTTGGCCTAAGAACAAGTTTGTGAGCAGCAAACCATCCACTCAAAATTACGAGATCTTTATTAATACAAGAGACAGCCGATGAGTAGTTGCAGCAATCGTAAGCAAAAGCCATATCATCTGCATAAGCAGTAATTTTGCCATACAATTTTTGTTGAAAAATAGAATTGATATAAACAAGAAATAAGTTGGGGCCCAACATTAAGTACAACAGTACCACTCAAGCAACCACTTATTCTGACCCGTTGCAAACGTTGCAAACAACCTTCCAAAAAAGACTTAAACCACTAATACAAGTAAACTCTTAACCAATGTGCTAAAGTTTATCTAAAAGGATCCTATTGTGCACCATATAAAAAGCTTTACTTATATCGACAAATAGAGCAGCTGTTGTGTGAGAATTATTAAGCCCTTCGTATAGCGGATTCATTAAATTAAGAAGAACATCTTCTGTTCCAAGACCAGTTCTGAACCCACATTGACAAGAACTAAAATAACCAAAAGGAAAATATTATTGAGGTAACAGGCAAAAGCAGAATGGGCCTTTAATTTCTTAGTAATAGACGATCACCCTTTTTGAAAAATGGGATGATCGTTGCGGTTTTTAATGCATGAAGAAAGATACCTTCAGTAATTCTACGATTAAATAGCACGTACAAAATATCAACAATGTTGAAATTAATTTCCTTTAAGATGGCACTGCTTAGTCCAACATTGTCAGCCGAAATTTTGGATTCCATCGAATTAATAATAAAAAATAATTCTGTCGACGTGATAGAGTGGAAAAAAACAATTTCTCTTAGCGGGATTATCCAAAATCACGGTAGTCGCGCGAGTTGACTGAGAATAATAAATGTTTGATGTCAAGGAAGTAACAATATTTTGAAACAAATTAAAACAATTTGCAATATCAAGTTATGAAGAAATATGTGTACCCGATTCGTCGATTATTTCTGAGATTGCGTTACAACAAGTCCTTTTATTCAGTATTTCGTTTGCCAATTCCCACTGCTTTTTACAATTGCCCCCCGCTTATAATAGTACACTTATAATAGTACTTTTTCAGATTAAAATTTTGACTATGTTTTTTAAATTTCTATAACCAACATAATATCCAACTCGCGGGCATATCTCTCGCCTCGAAAGTCAAAGAGCACGATCGAGACAGCTAATGAACATATCTCTCGCCTTGCTAGTGGCGCACTTCGTCATGCTCAATCAATAGCGATTGAAAAAATGCTACCTTAATCAGGCAGTGAAATATCGTTTAATTTCGCCAAAGCCATACTATAGCCACCGGAACTTTCCACTAAAAATGATTTGCTTGTTTGCCATCGATGCAATATGCATTTGAGGAGCTCAATGGGTCATCCAAGGCATATTGGAATAACCGAGTGATATTCCCGATGAAATTGCGGCACTTACTGACCCAGAACGTCGTTTGCTTCAGCGCAATCATTCCGTATGTCAAAGTGATCAAATTATGATCGCATTAACATCTAGTAATATTTTTTTTTTTTATTTGTTCTTAAAAATTATTATATACTTGAGCCGCCGTGATTTCCATTGTAAGTTAATTCCGAAGAATTATTAATTAAAGGTTACAGTACCTTATTGAAACCATAAAACAAATAAACGAAAAATTAAAATTTAAAAAATAAATCAAATTTTTCAAATATTTTGTTTTTATTTAAAAATATTAACGTTTTCGATCACTCTGTGTGATCATCATTAGATATATCTTGCAACTGTACTGATCGAAAACGTTAATATTTTTAAATAAAAACAAAATATTTGAAAAATTTGATTTATTTTTTAAATTTTAATTTTTCGTTTATTTGTTTTGTGGTTTTAATAAGGTACTGTAACCTTTAATTAATAATTCTTCGGAATTAACTTATTTGTTCTTGTATTGTCAAATAAACATTGTACTTAGAACTATACTGAGATTTATTTTTTATTAAAACCATAAACATAGTCAACTACTATAATATATTTGGCTATACGTTTCAATTCTCTAGCTCATCGGAAAGTTAGTTTAAAATGGATAGCAAAATTTGTACCGAATACACCAACAATCAAACATACAAACAGACAAGAAAGCAAGTTAATATTGCATTGTCATCCAGTTCTGAGCTATGTTTAAAGTTTCAAGTCTCTAGCTCATCGGGAAGTTAGTTTAAAATCGATTGCAAAATTTGTACCGAACTGATAAACAGACAGACAAGAAAGCGAGTTAATAACAACCTAGTAAAAATTGAATATCATTTGCAAAAGAGTATATGACTGACACAACCTTTGACCTGCAAAACCTATATCACTTGAACTTAATTTGCGTGGAGGTGATGAATTGCACATGGAACAAGGTCAAACTAAGTCTGTTCCACTTTTAATATGTATACAATTCTTCCCGTTTCAAATTTGATTGATAATTATAAACTAAGTCAAAAAAAAATGAAAAAATTGCAAAATCTTCCCGGAAAAATTACTTGCACTATCCAAAAACTGTTGAGATATAAATAGAAAATTCCATATTATGAATAAAACTGAAACAAAATACTTTTAAAAAAAGTGAAAATTTTCCCACAAAAAAAGGGTCGTGGAAAAATTTGGCTTGCACCTCCTGAAAACTACAGATACATACACAATCCCACATTCAAAAAATTTCAAAAATGATACTTCTTACCTTATTTTCTCGACGTACCCAGCCTTGTTCACAATTCACTAAACACTAATATCACTGTAAATTACGTTTCATTATGTTCAATGAAATATACACTAATTTTAATTAATTGTAGCTTAGTTTTAATTACACTTATTAAATTCATATATTTACGTACGATCACAAATGTTTTTAATTTATTTATTAATTTTGTCTTAAAATTCTAACAGTTCAAAACATATGTATATACACTACTATTAATATTATTTTAGAACTAATTTGTTAATTTCAGAAGAAAACTTAACTTAGACAAATTTAATTAATTATCAAAAATTAATTTTATAGAAAAATTATCCACCACAGAAAAAGCAACACCCGCATGATTTCAAAAATCTCGTCTTTATTATAATACGATCTGCCGTTAACTGCAATGAAAATACCAGTTTGCTATTGTATTGTCGAGCAGCAGAACTACTTGTTTGTATGTATATGTTTTCCGTACCAATATTCAATTCATACATCAAGCAATCAACAATTCACCGTAATTTAAAACATTAATGCATGGGTGGCAAACTTGCAGCTCATTGGAGCAAGGCACTCGCTGCAACGTTATATGAAGATATTTTGATGAGAATACAACTTTCACAAAATATGCCATGGGAAATTTTACGAAAAAGCGATTATTACAGCAATATGTAGTATTTAGATTGCCATGCAAAATACGTACCACAACACGTTATTATAGCGGTAGTTTTACGATTTTCACCATAGCAACGCGATAGTTTTACAATTTTCACATAGCAACAAGAAAATAAATAATAATAAATAATAAATTTTACCATAGCAACAAGAAAATCCTAAACAATTATCTCTAAATTTGTAATTGTATTTCAATTTTTTTTTATTATGATTGAATTTTTTATACACACATCAAAGGAAAAGCCATGCAAACAAAAGCTTGTCAAATAATTTGCATACAACATGACACAAATATGGATGAATTGTGATTCAATCGCTGACGGGAAAGTTGTATTCTCTTACTAAATACAACACTTCTTCTTCTTCCGCTGGCGCTACATCCCATGAAGGGATTTGGCCGCCTCAACGATGCTCCTCCAAATAATCCGATCCGCCACAAGAGAATGCCAGACACGGTGACCGAGTGTGTACAGGTCCCTCTCAACGTCGTCCATCCATCGGGTAGGTGGTCTCCCACGAGGTCCTACTTTCGCTGGTGCCGACTCCAAGGCCTGTTTAGTGGTCCGATTTTGTGAACGTAGTACGTGCCCAAGCCATCTCAGCCTTGACGATTTTATGAATCCTATGATGTCGACTTTATCGAGAACATTTCTGATCTCGTGATTCATTCGCATTCTGTACGTGGCTCCCTCTTTAATGGGACCGAGAATTCTTCTTATCATCTTACGCTCAGTTACAGCGATTTTCTGGATGTTTTGCGCTGTTAGTGTCCAAGACTCGCAACCAAAGGTGACAACTGGTCTTATCAGCGCCTTGTAGATGTCCAATTTTATTTTGCGCGATATATGAGGAGACTTGAAAATTTTGATATTGGCGTAAAATGCTCGGTAGCCTGCTGCGATCCTCGATGAAATGTCCACAGAAACGGAGTTTTGCTCAGTGATCAGTGATCCTAGGTATTTAAACTCATTCACCTTTTCATATTGAGTATCTCCTGAAATGAAGTCCCCACGAGTCTGCCTTCTCGCGGTCACTATGTAATTGGTCTTTGCTTCATTGATCTGAAGGCCTATTTGTTGGGCTGTTAATTCCAACGGGAGGAGGACCTCTTTCAGAGAGATGATGTTGCGACCCAGAATGCAAATATCGTCAGCGTATGCTAATAGCTGGGTTGATTTATAATACAGGCAGCTACGCTGGGCTATATTAAGCTGACGAATGACATACTCTAATGATAGATTGAATAGAGTTTGAGCTATTGGGAAAGTTGTATTCTCTTACTAAATACAACACGTGCTGCAATTAATGATCGATAATTTTTTACTCGTTAAAACCGACGCAGATAATTCAACTCGTGCTGCGCACTCGTTGAATTTTCAGCGCGGTTTTAACTCGTAAAAAATTATCGATAATAATTGAGCACTAGTTGTATTACGAATGAGAGTAATTACTAGAAAAAAACTGTTGCAGTAATATTCGCGAGAAAACAGGCTGAATTACCACATGAAAATTCAAGTATCAGTCTTTCCTCTTTTCTAACCTTTCGCCAGCGTTGAAAATGGCTCCGCGAAATAAAATCGCAGTAATTAAATTCATAAAATATAAAGGGTTGAAACCTCATGAGGTGATCAGTCGGTCTTTAAAATTAATTCATAACTCCCAAATCAATCCCTAATTGAACCTCTCAAGCCAATCTTCAGCTCAACCTCCAAAAAAAAATATTTGTGCCAAGTTTGGTTAAAGTTCTTACACCTGCACAAGTTTTACACTTCAAATTGAACCTTTACATATATAATTTGGCCTAATTAGGATAAAACTTATCTATTTCGTTATGGATTTTAGTGAAATTTGACAACCGCGATAGAAATGGGATTCTAAAATAATGTTTGTACAAAGTTCTGAAATATGGCCAAGTAGGATGGAACTTGCCTATGTCTCAACCAATTATGATAAAATAACTGACAAATGATGAATTCTCGTTCACACGGAGAAAAAAAATTATTAATTTATTTCCTATATATTTATAGGAATTTAATTATAGCATCCCGTACTATATTTTTCGTAAAACATACTATTTACATAGATGACTTTCCACTCTGCATAGCATTAAATGCAATATTGGAATCGCTACTATAATAAGAGTTAATTTATTAAGCCATATAGGAATATTTCCTATATGCATTTCTACAAATCCAATGTATTATAGGAATAATTTCTATAAGATACAATTTCTTTTGTATTTTACGATTCTCTTTATTTTGAACGTAAAATCATTAAAAATAAATTGAATCCTCTCCTCGAGAAAGAGTGTGTGTGTCTAAAATAGGGAAGAGTTAGGGACCACTACTATAAAAATAGCAATATTTACCACAAAATATAGCTGTTATAATTGCATTCGTATTCTCTGAAACATATTCATGTCATTTTCATTTCATGAATATAATTCGCTAATCATATATGATTTATATAACGGCTAGTTATTATGTTTATTAAATTGGTTTTTTTAATTTCGTGGAATCTAGCCTCGTAAATTAATTAAATTTTAATTTGTTTCCAAATATAAAAAATTAAATTTTATTGATATTTCGGCATTCTTGCCATTTTCAAAATATACACTACAAATAAATTTTTAAAAAAATTAAGTTTAGAATTAAACAATTTTATACTAATATACTCTCACAACACAAAACATCACTTACATAAAGTTTTTAACATTTAAAACATTATAAAATTAGTCTGCATTATAAAAATATAAATTGATTTTAGAAACTTTTTAAAAAACATTTTTAAGAAAATATTTTTTAAAAATATTTTTTAAAAAACATAAAAAACTTCTTACAACTACATGACTTCAAATTTCTTTTTTGATTAAATTATTATTATATTTCCATCCTCAATAAGAGATGCATTGAATTTAGTTGGTATTAGTAACAAAGTTTGTATGTAATTTTCACTTATTGTATATCTGGTATATTGGTTAAAGCGCGCAAAAATTTGTTTAATTGTATGTAATTGATAATAAATTAAGTAAATAACCACATAGAAAATTGTGTTTTCTTATATTGGATTATACTATTTTTGTGTTTTATTTTTGAATTTTTGTATAATACCTTTATATTGCCAACAGATGTTAGCAGACTGCTAACATCTGTTGGCAATATAAAGGTATTATACAAAAATTCAAAAATAAAACACAAAAATAGTATAATCCAATATAAGAAAACACAATTTTCTATGTGGTTATTTACTTAATTTATTATCAATTACATACAATTAAACAAATTTTTGCGCGCTTTAACCAATATACCAGATATACAATAAGTGAAAATTACATACAAACTTTGTTACTAATACCAACTAAATTCAATGCATCTCTTATTGAGGATGGAAATATAATAATAATTTAATCAAAAAAGAAATTTGAAGTCATGTAGTTGTAAGAAGTTTTTTATGTTTTTTAAAAAATATTTTTTAAAAAATATTTTCTTAAAAATGTTTTTTAAAAAGTTTCTAAAATCAATTTATATTTTTATAATGCAGACTAATTTTATAATGTTTTAAATGTTAAAAACTTTATGTAAGTGATGTTTTGTGTTGTGAGAGTATATTAGTATAAAATTGTTTAATTCTAAACTTAATTTTTTTTAAAAATTTATTTGTAGTGTATATTTTGAAAATGGCAAGAATGCCGAAATATCAATAAAATTTAATTTTTTATATTTGGAAACAAATTAAAATTTAATTAATTTACGAGGCTAGATTCCACGAAATTAAAAAAACCAATTTAATATAATTCGCTAAGTCAGTACGTTCTGCTTGATACTTAAGGTATCAAGCGAGAATTGTATTTTTATAGTTTGGTAACCAAACAGTGTTGCCAATTTAGCCCTTTCAGGGCTAGATTTAGCACTTTTAAATTTTTGTTTAGCCCCATAAAATCTAGTTTTGCACGCAAGGGCAATTTAGCACTATTTAGTTTGATTTAGCCCTAATGCTGGAAACAGATGTGCAGAATTTTGCATGCATCAAAATTAGAAAACATTAGTTTATATGGAATGAAATACATGTATTCTGCAAGCCATGCAGAATTCTGCAAGTTGTCTCTATTTCTAATTTTACTGCATGTCAGAAGGCTACATTACGTAAAAGAAAACAAATCTAGTACAATTTGTATACTTTTTATTTTTTTCAATCAATTTTTTTAATTTATTAACAGAAAATAAGCTTTTTGTGACAAATGCCATAATGGAGGATACAAATTAATTAATTTCTGACAAAATAAGGCATCATTCATATAAAAAAATTGTACACTAAAATTAAATATGTATAAAATAAACGTCAAAAATATTGATCTGCATGCAGCACATGTGTTTTGAACGCAGATCTGCTTGCATCACTGCATGCAGAAATTCTGCACATCTGTTTCCAGCATAAATTTGCCCTTAAAAATCTGAATTTCAAAACAAATTTGCAGAAGTCAGTACTATATTATTTATCAATCTATTACTTAATTTTTCTTCCGGCGAAATCGAGGATAAAACATACTCATTTTTATCGTAGTTGCTACAAAAACTGCATTATTTTTATTACCACATTTTTATGTCTGTTTTGTCTATATTATTGTTCTCTCTTTTCTCTTATGCCCGATTTCAGAACAAAACAGCAATTCGTCAGTTAAATAATATTTCCTCTCTTTCTTCTTTTATGAAATTGCATTTTGTTTCATAATTCAAAATCAATGCTTTCTGGATCATAATTCTTTTTTACATGAGAATTTTAAAGGAAAAATTAAATATTTGACATTTCAATATCGCTCAAATAAAAATTTAATTCTCCCTTTAAAATGTTCATGTAAAAAAGAATTATGATCCAGATAGCATTGATTTTGAATTATGAAACAAATTGCAATTTCATAAAAGAAGAAAGAGAGGAAATATTATTTAACTGACGAATTGCTGTTTTGTTCTGAAATCGGGCATTAGTGACATAAAACAAATATGAAAGTAGGTTAAAAAAACTAATTTCAAATTTAATTTAACATTACGTTGTCCTCATTCGTATTTTTTGCAGTGTCAGTTCTTTTCAACAAAAAAAAACGTACCTAATCATAATATATTATATTTCCAATTGCTACAATAATTAAAACTAAATCTCGTGATTTTAACCTTAAAAACAAAAAGCTTGTTCAGAGCATATTAACGGAGCTAGCAGCAGTTGGTGTCATCTTTACTTTAAATATTACCAAATATCAAACATCAATAATGGATGCAGAATCTGACGAGTATTTAGATCTTTCTGATAGCAATGAGTAAGTTTAATTTTCAATTTATTGTTGGTTTAACTTTAAATTAATATAAATTGTATTAATACACCTAAATTGTAATATTGGGCCAGATACACGATACTCTAGCAATTCGCAAATCGATAAATATGGCGGATTTGCTAATCGAAAATTTGCTGGCGTAAGCTACTCGATTATTTTAGCAAAGTAAAATATATTTTTGTATTCAGCACAAACGATAAAGTGCGTTAAATTATCTCATTCTCTGAAATTCAGAAACAAATTGGGTTGATAAATTATAGTGTATAACATTTCTAGCAAATTCGCAAATATTAACTGCTTATCTGCTTATCTGACTATCGAGTATCTGGCCCATTATGTAGGTCCAGGTCGAAAGTTTTTCCCAAGCAAGATTTAACATTTAAAAAGTCTTATTCACAAAAAGTTCGCAAAGATTGGTTTCAAAATGAAAAATATCGAGACTGAATAATGGGGATAGATAATAATTACAATAAACTATCATGCAAATTCTACAAAATTTCTTTCTTCGCAAAAAAATATGTTTTAGATCATCATGCCGCAACTAAAACGCATATTGCAGCAATGAAACCTTTTAGTGATAGACGTCAACTCACACTAAGTTATAACAGGCAAAATTTAAATATGATAATCACGATTTGGAGACCTATTTGTGCATGTACGTGGCTTGTCATCAGTCAATTCTGCCAACGGGACACTTGTGTGATGTAATTAATTCTAAGTGCCGCTTAAAAAGTGTAATGAAACTCCGCAGAACTAAATGTACAAATATTATACAAAATGTTTTAGGAGCTCATTTTCGAGCAGATCTGAAAAATAACTTAGGCGATTCTTACTACAGAATTTTAATAGACGAATCGAATGATATAAGTATCACGAAGTATTTAGGACTTGCAATTATGTATTTTTCTAAACTTCATGGCCAAATAATCTCGACTTATTTAGAATTAATCGAACTAGAATCGTGCGACGCACAATCGATTGTTAACGCAATTAAAATCGTCTTAAACAAATTTAATTTAAATATAAACAAACTTCTGGGAATAGGAACAGATAACGCTTCGGTTATGACTGGGATAAACAACGGTGTTCATGCAATTTTAAAACGTGAAATTCCATCTTTACTTTTAATTAGATGCGCTTGCCATTCTATGGTACTAGCTGTACATCATGCGAGTAAATGCCTTCCATTGGTTTTCCCACTCAAGTGTCAGAATGTATAAGTATAAAGAACTATACAAATTGATTAACGAAAATGCTACACGGAATGCTGATCGAAAAAGCTGTAAAAACAATTTTATCTTCGTGGCTTGAACTAACTACTATGTTTAACATTGAAAAACAAGAATGTAAAGCAGCAGATATTCTAAGCAAAATGTTTAACAATCATCACACGTACAAAGTTTACTTTATTTTCTTAGCGCCTATTTTAAAAGAGGTTTCCAACGTAAATGAAGCATTTCAGTCGAAATCAGCTGATCCATCCAAGTTATTATCCGATGTCGTAAATTTATTGAAATCGTTAACACGCAAAATCGTCTTTCGTACCACTTTCAAAAAGAAGTTAAACTGCTATCTACAGAGGCGCGACAAGCTATTAGGAAAAACTGCATTTTATTTGTCAAACATTTGGTAAATGAATTAAAAAATAGATTACCAGATAATACATATTTTACTACTAAAACAAATGTATGTTGTCAGTGATGATAAAGTTCTAAGCAGACATTAAGAATCGATATTGCCAATTCTAACATGTTTTGAAACTGATTCAGATCAAATTACTGCAATTGAATTTCAATATAAAAACATGAACACAATTAAGTGGAATTCAAAAACCAACATTGATTTATGGATTGAAGTTGAAAAATATCACGACACAGCTGGAAAAAATCCGTTTGAGGAATTTTCTAATTTTGCTATATCTAATTTTGAGATATCGAACGGGTGTTTAGCCAAATGAATTTAATCAAAAATAAAAGCCGAAACCGAATGCAATTTGCCACTTTAAATGCAATTCTCACTATAAGATTTGGTCTACAGCGATATGGACAGTGCTGTAATAATTACATTTTACCTATTGATGTAATTAAAAAAGTTGGTACTTTAGCGGCTTATAATAGAGAAGAGGAGGAATTGCCAATTTCTGAACTATTGCATCAAATTGACTAGTACAACTTGTAATTTATCAAAACTTAGTTCCTTAAGTAAAAATTTAATGAAGAGACGAGACTTTTGAGAACTGTGATTAAAAATAAAATTCGAATTATTTTAAATTTTATATATCTTATGTATGGATGTATATTTATTTACATTGTTACGTTTTACTTTATTTTATGTTTTTTGTTATTTTTTAGTTAACTTTATTATTTTTATATAATTCGAACAAATATTAAAAGCATTATATGTGTACCTAAATAAAATCTAAATTTATAAGAAGTATGGGTATCAAATAATTTGATATGTTGAATTTTTGTATTTGTCTAATATTGAATTAGTCTTTGATTCAATAATTAAAAGCATTTATTATACATAAATCCAATTTTAATTTTGATTTATAACATAAGCAACTGAAATAAAAAAAATCAACTGAATTTTGTTAAATTTATTGCTTTTATGTCTATTTAAAGTTAAAAAAAAATCTAGCCCTATGTACATACTAGCAATCTAGCCCTATTTCTGTTCAAATCTGGCACCCACCCAAGAATGATATATTACAAGATTGTCCAACTCTTATGGAGAGTAAACATGCTGGTCCCTACGCTTTAATTTCTCTTTGGATTTTTATTTTCTCATTTGGTTTTTTATACTGCACAGCAGTGATATTAAATATTGCACTGAAACGCATCGATTTACAATAGCACGTGCATTTGTATTGATCGTACGTTATTGATTTTGTTTCTCATTCATTTATTCAATCAAGCCGATTAAAATAAACGAAATGATAGATGAACCAGCTATGAGTGAAATAAAATTATATTTACGATACGAAAAAAAAGAAAGATATAGAGACTGGTCCCTACGCTATTGACGATTGTAAAAGTAGAGAAAGCGCCTCTCGAGGACAATAGTTAAAATGATGCACCTGATAAAATGACATTTGTCACAAATGCGACGAAAGAAAATTTAGCAATGCGGTAATTAAAAATTGTTTTTATAGTCCGAAATTAGAATAATTTACAATTATTAGCAATCCGGTAAGTAAAAATTGTGTTTACAGATCAAAATTGGAATTGTTTACAATAATTTCGAACGTCAAATTATCAGGCACCTCAGTTTAAAAATTTTCCACTAGGTGGAATCCGTGATGCTCCAATCGTCAATATTAAATTCGAAAAAAAGAGAGTAACGTTTTTAGAGTTGAATAATCTTGTAATATATCATTCTTGGCACCCACCAAAAATAATAGTTGGCAACACTGCAAACTACCACATAGAGAAGTCGAAGAGGGTACTCATACTCACTTCTCATTTTTGAGAGTCGATATATTTGTATTGACTCTGGGGTAAAGTATAGGTGGGGGATAAAAACAAATGATATTTCTACTTTTTCATGTCATTACTACCAATGCCGTCTTGAATATACAGGCCTATGGCTAGCCGCACACACACAATATTATTGGCAATAATGTAATGTACAAGTTTGACAATAATATTGAAAAATATTTAGGCCCGCACACTGAGCAATATTCTTGACAATTTTTCTTGATATAAACTGACTCAGTAAGGTGTAGTAGCTTGAATCGCGTACAAGTATTATAAAATGGCTGGCAATAAACCGGCACACAAAAAATTAATATTTGAGATACAAAAAAATTATGAAACGGCACAAATTAATGAGCAACAAACAAAAATTTCTTGGCATCATAAAATTAATTTTTTGGAACAAAATATAATAATTTGGCAACATTTATAATTTTTTGGCACTATTGGAAGGGTACACAAAAAATTATTTTTTGGCATCGAAATAAATATTTTGGGCGACAAAAATAATTAACTGGCAACAAATTTATAAATAAATAAATTAAAAAATTGAAATTAGTTTTAAAATATTCTGGAAAATGGAGATCCCTAATTTAACTTAGAATTGTAGAGGCTAACGGCTTCGGTAACTCTCACGGGCACGCGGGAGGTCGCTTCGCTCCCCCCCGCTTAGCCCTCCGAGGGGCCTTAGATTTAAACTTCGAGGGACGTAGGAGCCAGGATAGGCAAACAGGTCGCACTGCGTGCCGCACGTAGGAGCGGATTATATAGAATCTATTAATGACACTGCAATATTTTATATCGATCCCCCATCAAATATTAAATAATTTGTATCGATTAAATTTAATTTTTTGTCTCGATTTTTTTTTTTTTTTTTTTTACTACTAAAAATTATTTTTTTTGTTCCAAAATATTATATTTGTTGCCAATTTATTAATTTTGATGTCAATGTTTGTCGCCACAGTATTTAATAATGTCCTTCAAAAATATTTGTTTGTTTTTTCATATGTGGTGCCAAAATATTATTTGTGATGCCAATTTATTATTTTTGATGCTAATGTTTGTCGCCAAAAAATTTTTCTTGTATGCCCGTTTAAATTGTCCCTTATAAAATGGATAGAAAGAAAAAAGCCATTGCATTGATTATTATATTAACCTTATTGAAAAAACAGAGAAATAAACGGTGGATTAAAGATTAGATGACAAAAAACGCAGAATTAAATCATTTTAATCTAATAAATGAACTACGATTTACAGAAGAAGATGATTTTAAAAATTACATGAGAATGAAAGATAGCAGCTTTCAAAAATTACTATCTTTAGTATCACCTTACTTAGCGAAACACGATACACTGATGCGAAAATCGTTAACGCCAGAAGAGAAGTTAGCAGTTACTCTACGCTTTTTAGCTACAGGAAGAAGTTTTGAAGACGAAGTATTCCAGTTTTATATCGCCAAGGGCTATAAGCGCAGCAGTTATGGACACATGTAAATCGTTAATTTACGTCTTGCGTGATTACATAAAGGTAAATAAAGCAAACAATTAATATATTCATCATCATTATCGTTTATTATTAGTATATTAATATAAATATAACCTATTTAAATTCTTTAAAATAATGTACGATATTTTCTTCGAAAGTATCTTCGGCGTGAACATCATCTGCACTTATTATAATATTAGATGTCTTATTATCATATGTACTTTCTCGAGAAATTGTATTAGGCGGCACGTACAGTTATGATTGAGGCCTTAATATTATTTGAGATGGAAGACCGGTGGCTATAATTGGTTGATGGTGACTTGAGGGCTTGGAAAAGGTCTGAGCTCTAGTACTATCGGCATGTTTAAAGGTGACAGAATGTGACGACGGATTTGAGCTGTAGATCAGAAAAGAATCTTGCGTGTTTGGTGATGGACTTGGTGATGGAATATGATCGACTCTAGAATGATGAAGTGTCTTTTTATCTGGCAAAGGAGATGAAAAATACGGTAAATGCTCATTAACTTTTACTGAGTTTTTATTCAACTTTCCGAGTTGTGCCTCAAATAAAATGTCATTAATTGCCTTTTCCGCAAAAAGTTTTTGCATCGGCTCCAAATTTTTAATTTTCAAGGCCCAGACTTTGGCTAGATGATATTCTTCTTTATCTTCAGAACTAAAAATGATAAAGTTCTCATTAAAATGTTTTGTTGGTCATTTGTTTTTTTCTTTTGTTTGGTTCTGCCGATGGAGTTGGAGGTAGATCTATTGAGGAAATTGAATATGTATGTTGATCTTCATCATCATCATTTTTTGTATCAGTCTAAAATAAAAGAAAAATTTGTATATAAATGATAATTTAAATATTTTTTTATTGTTTTAGACCCCTTCAACACAGCAAGATTGGAGAGAAGTGGCTAATGAATTTGGACGCATGCATAAATTTCCTACATGTTTAGGCTCGCTAGATGGCAAGCATATTACGATTATCAAGCCAAAAAATTCAGGCTCACGCTATTTTAATTATAAAGGATTACATAGCATTATTTTGTTGGCTTTAGTAAATGCTCACAAATAATTTATGATGGTTGATGTTGGTGTTAATGGTCGGATATCTGACGGCGGAGTCCTTTTCTATTAAAAATTTTGGCAGTTTTATGAACAAGGTCTACTTAACTTACCTCACCCTATTAAGCTTCCAAACACGACAAATTTATTTCCTTACGTATTTGTGGCCGATGAAGCGTTCGCTTTAGGTCCAAATTTGATGAAACCATATTCACAAAAAAACTGCAGCCCCGATGAGCTATTATTCAACAAACATTTATCAAGGGCTCGATCAACGGTTGAGTGTGCTTTTGGTATCTTGGCTAATCGTTTTGGTATTTTTCAAAAGGCTATAAATCTAGAACCCGACAAGGCAACGAAGCTGACTTTAGCCTGTTGTTACTTACACAACTTCTTGATTAAAGAAAATGGTTCTATTTACTTAAACCTAGAAAAAGACTCCTCGCCAGTCAATATGGTAACTAATCTGCAGTCTACTCTAAGTAGAAATGCACCGATAAATGCAAAAATAATAAGAGATAACTATTATCAGTATTTTTGTAGTTAATAGGTATTATACCATATATAAGTATTACTTTTTAATACTTATTACCTACCTAACTACTTGTTGTGTAAATAATTAATAAACATAAATGATACTAACCTCCGTCGTTACTTTTACTGGTTGTTCATTATTTGATAAAAATTGCAATTCATAGTACGTCCAGCTTGATGGGACGTAAATCTCATTAATTCCCTTACCCGATGATTTTGATTTTATAATTTTCTTTAATTCTTTTCGAAAATTTGATCGTAATGAATTCAATTTTTTCTTTACATCTTCTCTCGTGCTATTCGGTCTGATTTTTTTATAAATATCGAGAAACTTATCGAGCGCACAATTTTTCTTTTTTTTATCGCGATATGCATCGATGGACGTACACCATAGTTCTGGATATGTTTCCCACGTTTTAATAAATTCTATTAAATATTGTTTTTCAGCACTATTTTCACTCTGGATGCTATTATCATTAGTCGCTTTCACACGCACAATAATCCAATACCGAACTGGATTACATAATCCAAAAAATGGTCGTGTGAAATGTGCAAATCTAGTACCGAAGTGGATTATCAAATACAATTTATAATTCGGTATTTTGTAATCCACTGCGATACTGAATTATCGTGTGAAAAGAATGACAGATATTAATCTCAAAACTGAATAGATGTTTTTTGAATTTTGATTAATTAATCTCTTGATTAATATTTTTTTAGTTGAAATTGATAAGTTTATTGAAAATTATTTATTTTTTGTTTAATTAAATTCATATTTTTGAAAATGTAATTGATTTTTATCTAGTTTACAAATTCATTTTTGACAACCAATTTGTAACATTCGAAATGAAAAGTTGTGCTTCAGTCAAATGAGCAATCTCCGATGCGTGTGAAAAGACATATGAAAGCGAATTATCAAATCCACTTCGGTAGTGGATTATGTGCGTGTGAAAGCGACTATTATCGTCCTCCATTTTTGCGTCTCAGCCGGGCGTCCTTCTGGTTTGAAATCTTTTTCTCAACTAAAATATTATTGCGAACAAAAAAAAAAAAAATCATTGGCTCCTCCCACAATATTGACGGAAATATTTCAAGATTTCCAGAAATCGGCAATAATATTGATCAATCCTACAATACACCCCGCACACACGCAATATTTTTGACAATAGTTTCATTATTGCCATTTACAGTGCATTCACAATGCAAAAACTTTTTACTTTTTCCTTTTGCCTTTTACTTTTGCTTTAAAAAATGCATGCACAATGAATGAGGAAAAGTCAAATTAAAGCCAACTTCGTTGTAATAAATTGTTTGTTGACTTGTCAAACTCAAAATTTATTTATGTTAAACTCAAACAGCTTTTTCGTTTGCTTAGCATTATTATAACATAAATAATAATAAAATTAATAATAAAATCGTGTATATTTTTATAATACTTAGGTTATAACAGGAATGATGGAGTAAAACATTTTTTTTTGTCGTAATTTAAGATGCCTTTATACGAGAAATATGTTGGTGTGCATTAAGAACGAGCGGCGAGGCCTATATTTCCTTTTTAATTAAATTATGAATGAAAATTATTAAAATATTGGAAACCGTAACTTTTAATAAACTATTGTTAAAATATCGTGCATTTATTATAAATAAAATAAGACAATTTTAATGTTTTTAATACTAAATTTCAGTTTGTTTGAAATGAAAATTAATTATCACTTGTAAATTGAAATTTTGTATTAAATGGTAAAATTTTATGTTTTATTTTAAGTAAATGCCATTTGCTATCATCATTTTAAGGTCTTTATCGCGATATTCCTCGCACAGGCTTCATAAATTTCGACAAAAAAAATTTCACTCCACCCAAATTATATAGGTAGTTCAAAGCAAATGGGTAATTATATGATGGTATCATAAATGTACCTAATTGTTTTTTAATTTTTAGGTGTTCATCGCGATATCTCTCGTGCAGGCATCATACATTTTGACAAAACAAATTTCACTCTACCCAAATTCTATAGGTAGTTAAAACCAAATAGGTAAATTAAATGGCGGTGCCATAAAACATAAAAATCTACCTAATTGTTTTTTTAGTTTTTCGACCCTAATTATATCGAATGGTTTCTCCAATGCCATTTGTAATCTACCCATTTTTGAGTCGCACATGGTCAATTTTATACATAAATCTATTGTCATAACATTTGTTCTTCCACCTCCCATTATGCTCCGTAACCGTCAATTTTCATATTGTTTCACTACCTAGTCCAGGTAGTTTATTTGATTTTAAGGAGTTCCTTTTAAATTATAACATATTTAGGTATTTATTTTTAGTTACAGATAGTACACGTTTTGTCAAGGAAAACGAAAATCCATCAAAAATCTATCCAAGGAGTTTTTGTGTTAGTTGTGTTAAGAAACTGTTTTAGTATATTTCAAAATAAAGTATTTGCTTAAAAATATTAAACTAAATAATCAATTATGAGTGCTAGATATCGCAATATAGATTTAGCACTTGTATCAATATTAAGTGTGGCTTACATGAAGCTAAAACCGGCGAAGCGGAGCTATTGGGTTCATCCTCTCTGGCAAAATCGGGAGAAATTTGGCTGTTATAAAACTCTCATAAAAGAGCTTTATAAATACCCCAAAAAATTTAAAAATTATTGCCGCCTGACGATTGAGGAATACCAGGAGCTGTTAAAAAAGGTTTCGCCTTTGTTAAAAAAAAACAGCATACGGAAAAGTATATCGCCAGGCCTTAGATTAATGCTAACACTGAGGTAAAATAATAAAATAACTCGTGTTGTAGTATTCACTTAATTTATTTTCTTCGTCGATTTCAGATACCTTGCCGCTGGAAACTCAATGATAAGCATGTCATATGAGTATCGGGTGGCACCATCGACTGTGTCATCAATTATATTCGAGGTTTGCGAAGCTATTTGGACAGCATTAAAACACATTTATCTAAAGCCACCAACTAAGTCAGAATGGCTTCAGATTGCTGACGAGTTTTATGATAAATGGAACTTCCCGAATTGTTTGGGTTGTATAGATGGCAAACACGTCATCGTACAATGCCCTAAAAAATCAGGAGCATTGTTTTATAATTATAAAAAAACATTCAGTGTAGTTTTAATGGCTGTATGCGACGCAAACCTTCGATTTATATTTGTTGACATTGGAGCGTATGGTTCGAACCACGATGGCGGGATATTTCGGCATTCAGCTTTTGGAAAAAAGTTTTTCAAGAATAAATTAAATTTCCCGGATGATCGAGCTTTCCCGAAGAGCAAGGATGGCAAGAAATACCCATTCTTTTTTATTGGAGATGCTGCCTTCCAGTTGCACCGAAACATGCTCAATCCATATGGCGGTACAGGGCTATCTACATCAAAGAAAATTTTTAATTATCGCTTATCCAGAGCCAGAAACTGCATCGAAAGGGCTTTCGGTGTATTAGTTAGCCGGTTTAATATTCTATTTTATAAAATTCGGGCAAACCCAAAAACCATCGATAGTATAATAAAAGCCGCGGTAACCCTACACAATTTTATTATACATAAACGGCCAAAAAAAACAGTCACGAACCGAGGAGACCAAAAGTGTACGCTAGTGTTGGACAAATGCAGTGGATTGCGCAGAAAAAATTCAGTTGGCCTCAGATTTGGAGCAAGAAATTCAACACGGGAGAATCTAGAAATGCGTGATGAAATAAAAGACTATTTTGTGAACGACGATGTCCTTCCTTGGCAAATAAATAGCATAAATGTCGGGAGAGCAAATAATTAATTAAGTTAATAAAAACATTGGATTACTTTTTAATTTTTTTTTAAATTTATTTTAATTAAACATTTTATATAAATTCAAATCACATTTTAATTCAGTCGTCACCATTGCAAAAATTATAAAATAAAATATGGAATTATAAAAATATAAATAAAAATCTTAAGTTAATAAAAATATTTGATTATTTTCTAATTTTTTTTTGTTTTATTTTAATTAAACATTTATATTAAATTTAAATCACATTTTAATTCAGTCACTATTGAAAAGTTATAAAATAAAATAATTATAAAAATATAAATAAAAATCCATTTTTTTTTTTAAATCGAAACTAATTGGAACATTCATCGTACAAGACGGTGGTTAATTTTAAAATTGTTTGGAGCCTTTTCTTCTTTGAGGGTTCCTGCCGAAGCATGCTGCAACAAAGATTTCCGAAATGCTCCACTTCCGGATACTCTTCCCGTTCGGTGTTACGTTCTTTGAGAATATCTATAATGTCGCACAGTTTTTCTTCAATATCGTGTTTTTTTTTTTTTTTGACGGGGCTATCCTTTTTTTTATTTATTTCGTCACGATGTGACGGCCCAGGTTTTGGGTTATTGTCTGTATTAGTTTCGTCCAAATCCCTTAATACATGCTGAAATAGCTCTTCGTCACTATTTAGTGAGTTTTCATCGTCCGACACAATTATATTTGAGCTGAATCCGGCGTCATAAACAAAGCTGTTCTCTTTTTCATTTTGATCATCTTGAGTTTCCACTTGTAATTGTTCACAATTATCTTTTTCGATATTGCCAAAAGTCCTAAAAAAAACAATTTTGTTTGTCACAACTATATTTAATTAATTTCAATTTTAATCAAAATGCTTACCTCCGCGTTTGTACATAAGGCCGTAGAAAACTCATTTCGTCCATATATTTAAATGATTTTTTTTTGGTGGGTGCCGAGCCGCTTGGAATATTTTTTTCTTTTTTTAGGGCTTTGGAAAATGAATTCCTTAATTGACGCCATTTGGTGATACACTCCGATGCTGGTATCCCCATTGTTCTACTTATTTCCTCCCAAGCATTTTCTATGGCTAATTTATTTTTATAAAGCTTGCATGTTTTATCGTAAATAAATATGAAAGCTTTAACGCACTCTATTAATTTATTTTCCATTATTTAAAAAAAAAAAAAAAATTATAAAAAACGATATAACTCGATCAACTAAACTAATCGCACTGTTTACGTTTAGTGTTTTGTTTATGTTTATAAATTTTTTTTTCTCTATTTTCTATAGGAGGAATTTTTACTTAGAGTGTTTGCTGTATGGTGCGTCGTTGTCCTGGGACAAAATCTCAAATGTCAAACATTTACATAGGAATTCCTATGTAACACAAGTGTAAATAAATTGTTATTTATGAATGATATTTCTTGATTTATTGGAATTTTATAAGAGGTTTTTATTTATAAAGTGGTAAAGAATACATTTTAACTTTAATTGGAAGATATTTTTCTATTTTGTTTAAAATAAATTTAGAGGTGTATTTCTAAGTAAAACATGTCAAGATACGAATATTGTTATTTTATAAAGATAATTTATTAGTTTTTGTGATGAGACGTTTGTATCTGCAGTATTTCAAATTAGTTCTATTAATATTTACTTAATTTTTTTAATACTAAATCCCAGGCACACCATCTATATGCGAACTCTCTTACTAATTGAAAAATCCTCCTATAGTTGACAATTCATTTAAAATTGTAGTAAACTTCATTCCTTTTTTCTTATGGAAAAAGATAAAAGTTTGTTAACTTTTTCCTTAAGGCAACCACCAACATAACGAGCAAAAATTTTTTTTTTCTCAAAATAAATTTCATACAAACCTGGAAGTAAAAGTCAAAAGTTTTTGCATTGTGAATGCGCTGTATTGTGTGTGTGCGGCTAGCCTATGACTACGAACAGTGACGACACCGGACACACTAAGTCTCCGCCGCTACGTGGCAGTGTAGCAAGATATACAGAAAAAAGAGGTAGTATATTCCCGTGTCTCATTTTCGTCTTTCTTTGCGCATCACGTCACTTGAAGACAAAAAAGCAGACATTTATATGAAATTTGGCGGTTTTTTGATCAATTTTTTAAATAAATCAAGAATAATCGTAATTTTTTTTTAACAAACCGTATTTACAATTGATAATGATAGTTTACCGAGACCCTTTTTATGCTTTAAATTTTTTTTATGGTCCAAATATTTGAGAAATAATTCTTTCGGGTGTATAATGTCTAAGATAAATGGAAAAAAAGGTAAACAAAATTATGAATACATAACATAAAACAATTAAATTATTAAATGTTTTTGGTCATTTACGTACCAATTGTTAAAAGTTTTAGTTTTTTACGTTGTGTACTCAAATTTTTGCCATCTATTTTCGTTTGGCTTCAAATTATTGGTATCAACGTACCTATTCAAATATTATGGTCATATTCAACGTTAAATATAAATGGAAAAATATATTAAATAAAAATTCAGTTCACAAATTATTAAACGCCCAGTTAATAGAAAATATAAATTGTAAAAAAAGGAAATTAAATAAAACTATAAATTAAAATTAAATCTCTGGCTTATTTCATTTATTGCCTTATGGTTTTCGCTACAACTAAATCAAAACACCCATTCACTGTTTAGTGTTCTATATGTGTTCTTATCAGAAGTACAATTGATAGTTTTGTTGCAATAGGAATTATTCAAATTTAGTATATTTAAAATCGAACACTCCCAAATTTTTGAATTAAATAATTAAAATCAAATCGTTCTCTCCATTTAACAAAAAAAGTATACTCATAAATTCCAAAACTTGTTATGCAATGTGCTCAAACAGTCTGCTCTAGACACGAATATTAAAACATGCCTCTTTTCACGATTTAATTCCGAAAGTATTGCAGTATATAACTAAAATCAAAATTGAAATGTTTAAATTTAACATAAAGTCGAAAAATAATTAATGGCAAAAATAAAAAAAAAATCATTTATTTTCCATTTATTTAAAAAATTAATAAAAATATCACGAAACTCCATATAAATATCAGCATTTTTGTCTTCACGTGACGTCAAATTGTGAAAAAAGGATAGCAACAGCATGCGCAATATTATACCTTATTTTCTGTATATCTTGGCAGTGTAGTAACTAGTAAAGTAAAGATTTTTTTTTTGTTTTGTGTATTGTTTTGTTTCATCTTTCATGTTAAAAATTCATTTTTCGTCCCCTTCTTTATTCTCTCTCTGCGGAAGGAAACAAAAAAATTGTTTTTTTATTTGGAGAACGAAATTCAAAATAATAAAATATCTCTTTCTCTCCTCGTATAAAAAACAATGGGAAGGGAAGGGATGGGGAATGAAAATGAAACAGCGACAGCGATCGATTTATTTCTTTTCTAAAGAGAGCTAAATTTTAAATTTGTTCGCTGAGTTTTTTTTTTGATTTAGTGCAATAGTGCATTATATTACGTCAAAGGAAGATGTCAAGCATTATTTTACGCTTTGATTTGTTTTCAAATCGAGTACATAAATTAATTTTTATTTGATTTAATTTATTTTCAATAAAATACATCACACACTACATTTATCTAAAAAATTTTAATTTACATGAATAAATAAAATTCACATGGTATTCCTCTTTGATCAGAAAGTGCATGTCTTCCTTCTTTGAAGCATTATGCTGCACTAAAAAAATTAAATCAATATGAAAATGTTTTTGGACAAAACAAAAACAAAAAAAAACAACGTGCGAGTTCACCCTCAACTCGTAAAATATTTATGTGAAAACTGTTTTGTATAAATATTTAATAAATCATTTTAAGCTATTTCGATAAGGCTCAGAAACCCCTCCATAAAGACGGATGTGTTCGCTAAGTATTTAAACTAAGTTACATTTTTGGTTGAAAAAGTTAAGTTATTCTACTACTTTGAATTTGGAGGACGAACCTTACTAACATTAACTGAGCTTGAGCAAAGTACAGTTATGTTAAGTAAATCACCTAAATCTGCCAAAATCTGCCATGTACGCTTTAAAATATACCATTATTCATACACAGCAATCTTGTTCAACATTCCATAGTAATGGTCACGGCAAACTCGCTGAACAAAGAAAAATCGCATCGCTTTATCAATGATCAGTTTAAAATAAATTAAATAGAGCGATTCTATTTGGGCGCACTGTTGGTCGTAAAATCATTACAATTGGTAACACAGCATTCACAATGAAAAACTTTTTACTTTTGCCTTCCAGGTTTGTATGAATTTCCAACTTGACGAATAAAAATTTTTGCTCGTTATGTTGGAAATTCATACAAACCTGTAAGTCAAAAGTAAAAAGTTTTTGCATTGTGAATGCTATGACAGTAGCGCGAAGCCCTCATAACCAAACTCACGAACAGCATGAGCTTTACTAATAAGAAAGCATACCGGACCGATTAAACAATTTTAAAACTATTATTTTATTATGTATATGTATATGTACAGTTTTCACAGCTAGCTATTTCCATTTAATTATTTTACACTTCACAAACATAATTTGTGGTCCTTTTGCTCGTATGTAATTTTCATTTTCAAAAACACTTGCTGCTGCGGCCATATATAGCAGATATTTTCACAACAAAATTAATTAAAGTAGGCGATTTTTTTTGTATTCGGCTCACGATGTTTTTGAAATGCCGGATGATGTTGTGTATTGCATGTGTATGCGTAGATTTTGCATTGATTTTACGTTTTATTTATTTTTTGTTCTTGTCGATGTTCACACATACCTGTAATATTTTTTGTTCGGCACTTTTATTTCCGTAACCCGAGTTCTATACAATTTTTACTTACTCCTGCCGCTAAAGATGTTTTCACATCAAAAATATCTTTTCTTTATTATGCTGCCGCGTAGCGGAGAGACTTAATGTGTTTCAATTTGTAAAAATTGCTTGTAGTCATAGGCTTGTATATCTAGTAGGCATTGTTACTACTAATATATTTCCTATGACGACCTACACGCTGCACCAACACCATTAAACATTGCAATCGCTACAAAAATATGCTGGGGAAAATACCAATTTTATGGGAATAAATACTAACTTGAAATGCAAATTTTCCTTTACTAAATTGGAAGCGCTTATTACTAAAATAGAACATTTTACTATTTTTTATGGTACATTTTGGTATTTTTATGGTACATTTTACTATTTTAATGGTAACAATTTGTATTCGCATCTCTTTAAATTAACTATGTGTTATAGTAAAATGCTTCCCTATATTAGGACACAATCCTGTGGGCTCCTATAAATTATAGAAATGTCTCCTATAATTTTTTTTTTCCGTGCAGTTAAGTCACACTCGGTTATCTAGACATTCACTCATTATTCATTGACAATGGTGAGTAATGAGTGTTGCTGTTGGGGTATAATTAGTGAATAATGACTGATTAATGAGTGAATAATCGATGAAATTAGGGAACAATGTGTGAATAATAAATAAAATATGAGTGTATAATAATTATGAATAAGGATAATATTGAGTGAATAATCGGTGAATATTCAGTAAAAATTAGTAAACAATTAATGAATAACGAGTGTTCAATCACAGATTTGAACATAGATTACGTTTATCATGCAACACAAACACATTGCACTACACAACAACTAGCGATGCAATAATTGTCAACTAAGTGACTTTAAGTAAAATTGTTATGTACGGATATAGAATCCAATTTCTGAATTATACTAATTGTTTCCCACATAATTTTTGCGTTGTTGGCAAATTATTTTTGTATATAAACACTTACATTTTGAGTAATAAACACAGTTAAAATAGAGCATTAAAACATTTTGATTCATTCTCAGCTAAAGTTCCCCTACATTGGCATGTTCTTTAGCTGCATAAATATTGTGATTTATCGCTTGTCCAAATTTACGACTTGGATAATAAAGTGAAAATTAACATTGGTACTTCGAGCCAAGCAACAAACGGCTACCAGTTGAATCAAGAAAGTGCGAGAATATTCAAAACAATTCTCGAAAATTAAAGTTCGTCACATCAACGCCGCATAAAAACAATAGGCAATGGAGCAAGATTGCATAACACAGAGTATTCGTTTTGATTTGTTACAAAAACTCAAAACAAATTACAACAAAGATGGCGAGAGCAGAAAAACAAAAGATTACCTGCAGAAAAAACTTGACACCCTGAACACCATCTGGGAAGAGGTCACCCGTACCGATAGAGAGATGAGAGATACATACTATGAGGAAAATCCATCTCATAATTACTGGGTGGAACGAAAGTCATTTGAGACATTCTACAATACCTTCAAACAACATTTAAATGAGAAATTAAAAGCAGTAACGGGAAGGCCGGCAAATGATGATAATTATCTATCCATCAAACCATCAACCAATATGCCGACGACATCAAATAGTCTACCAAGCCTTTCCACCACACCAGCCAACATCAACATGACAAGCAACTCTAATGCCAACGAGACTACAAAAAACAACGATGTTCAAAATTCGACGATGCAAGACAGCGAGCACATACGCAAATATAAAGAGCAAGAGGTCAAAATGCGTTTGTGCTATAGATTAATGGCAGACGCTGCACAATTGTTAGAAGCTGATGGTTGCAAAGATCAAATTAAACACAAGCTAACTCAGCTCGATGCCAGGATAGCAAAAATCGAGCAGCTTCATGAGGAACTATTAGTGGACGCTACTGCTGATGAAGAAGATACGATGCCGTACTTCACCGAGGATTACTACTAAACATTAATCAACAAATTCGAGATACTAAGATCCAGAATCACCAACGTGCTGAACAAACAAAAACCAATGGAACATGAAGTCAAATTAAGGCCGATTGAAATTCCACATTTTCATGGGGACCCCTTAAAATGGGCGTCCTTTTATGACCTATTTAGAAGGATTATTCATGAAAACGACGGCATCAGTGACACCATAAAAATGCACCAACTAAAAACTACGGTACTTGGGAGCGCGGGCAGACAAATAAGCCACCTTGAAACCACTGGTGATAATTACAGAGACGCATGGCAGCTGTTGGTAAACCGATACCAAAATAAAAGGCAAATGGCGTCGAACCATGTGAACGCGATGCTGAATTTTCCAACAATACACTCGGAATCAGCAACATCAATTAAATCATTACATGATTTATTAACCGAGAGCCTACATGCCATTAAAAACTTAGGCATAATTACATTGTCTTGGAATTACATTGTAATTCCAATAATAATAAAAAAGTTGGACATTGAAACTTCAAAACTATTCGAGATATCAATAGCGGATCCTAGAGAAATGCCAACACTAGAAGAATTTCTCAATTTCCTAGAACGGAGATTCCAAGCCTTAGAAGCAACAAAATCAAAACCAGTAAGTCGCAGTTTTGGAGCATCTGCTCCACAGACAGCAAGGGTCAACACATGCAGAACACAAACTAAAAGAAGCTGTGTATTGTGTAAACAAGAGCACGAATTATCAGACTGTAGCAATTTCCAACAACGGTCTACCTTAGAACGTTCCAAATTCATCGCTCAAGAGCAGCTTTGCAATATGTGTTTAAAGGAGAACCACCAACCCTGTCCACATTCTATACGATGTTTAGTCTGTATGGGACGTCACAACACTTTATTACACTCCAATAACCCACCACAACGCACGATGCTCACCACGAAGATAGATGACACTCCAAAAAGTGAGACAACCGTTCAGTTAAAGATAACGAACCATCTAGTAAACCAGTACGAGCAGTTAACGTCCACATTATTGGCCACGGCATTGGTTGAAATACAGACTGGAAACCAAGAACCAAAATTCTTACGGATGTTAATAGATCCTGGCTCACAAATTTCAGTCATTACCGAGGAGGCATCCAAGCTAATTAAACAACGAACGAAGAAAACATATATGGAAATAGGAGGTATAAACGAAAGCGAAATCACAACTGCCACAAGGTCAGTCACTTTCCGTGTACAACCGCGATTTTCATCGAACTTCTCCATGGAAAAGGAGGCAGTAGAATTACCGTATATAACACGACCACTGCCTGACCAACATTTTGACAGTAGAAGATGGCGTCACTTAAACACCTTGATGTGGGCCGATCCGAATTATAATCAACCAAACAAAATCGACATCTTATTAGGTGCCGATTATTATCCAAACATTGTGATGAACCAGGTGATCAAAGGAAAATAAGGAGAACCAATTGCCCAACAAACAGAATTAGGATGGATTATATTTGGTAATACCCCCAACAACAATAAACCTTCCAAGATCACGTCATTGGTTACCTTAACAGACATCGACCAGCAATTAAAGAAATTCTGGGAAGTAGAAGAGATGCAACCCAAGAAGCTGATGACAGAGGAAGAAACTCTATGTGAAAACCATTATCATCAGAATTATTGTCGAGATACGAGCGGTCGTTACACGGTACGAATTCCTTTTATCCAAAATGTACCATCTCTTGGATCATCCAAACAAAGGGCCGTAGCAAGATTTATTCAATTGGAACGACGTTTTTCAGTGGCAAAGGAATTTTTCAAGCAGTATCAGGAGTGTATAGAAGGGTACTATAATAAAGGACATATGATTGAGAGTAAGGAATATAACGACAATGAATATTATATTCCTCATCACGCGGTGCTCAAATCAACCAGTACCACAACAAAATTAAGGGTCGTATTTGACGCATCAGCTAAGACAAGCAACGATATCAGTTTGAATCAAATACAACTCGTCTAGCCCAAGTTACAAGAGGACCTGATGTCAATTCTACTACGTTGGAGAAAATACAAAGTAGCATACACAGCGGACATAGAGCAAATGTATCGACAAATAAGAATACATCCGGAGGATCAAAAATATCAGAAAATATTATGGAGAACATCATCCGACAAAATGATAAAGTCGTACCAGTTGACAACCGTGACATTTGGAATGGCTTCGGCACCATATTTGGCCATCAAGACACTACAACAGCTAGCGGCCGATGAGGAGAAAAACTACCCAATAGCGGCAAGGATAATTAAGAAAGATTTCTACGTAGATGATTTATTATCAGGAAGTCACAATATAGAGGAAGCTCAGACAGCACAAACCGAACTGATAAAATTGCTACAATCTGGAGGATTTAACCTGAGAAAATGGACCTCCAACTGTTTCCAACTCTTAGAAGGTGTAAATCCGGACTCGAGAGCCTTCGAGCCTATCATATTTCACAACAACGACGAATCAGAGTCAGTAAAAACATTGGGTTTAATTTGGAATCCAGGCACCGATACGTTTGAATTTAAGGTGAATATCAACGTCAAAATTGGAGAAATGACCAAACGCAAAATGTTATCTGAGTCGTCAAAATTATTTGATCCACTAGGCTGGCTATCTCCAACTACGATAAAAGCCAAGGTATTAATGCAAACGCTATGGATCTCTGGCGTGACTTGGGACCAAAAACTGCCTACAAAAATCGAAAACACATGTCAGCAATATTACAAATCCCTCCCAAGGTTGGAGGAGATAAAAATTCCGAGGTGGATTAAATTCGATCAATCTCTACAAGAAGAATTGCATGGATTTTGTGATGCTTCCGAAGTGGCTTATGCAGCAGTGGTATACTTCTATGACAGGACATCAAATAAAGCAACTTTATTAACATCAAAAACACGGGTAGCACCAATAGCAACCAAGCTAACATTGCCAAAGCTAAAGTTATGCGGAGCAAGTTTGCTTGCAAATTTAATGAATTGGGTGCAGCAAGATATGCAGTTTGGCGATACAACAACATACTTTTGGACGGATTCAATGATCGTGTTAGGGTGGGTGAAAAATAAGCCCCACAAATTTAAAACATTCGTGGCAAATAAAATATCGGAAATCCAGAACTTAAGTTCTCCATCTCAGTGGGTTTATGTCAAATCAACCAACAACCCAGCGGATTGTGCATCCAGAGGTATCGAAGCAACAGAATTAATAACACATAATTTATGGTGGAACGGGCCTGAGGACAGCTGAGGTTATCGTTGAAAAAGCAATCCAGCTGACGCCAATGATAATAGAGGAAATACCAGACCAGGAGAAGCAACACTTATATTTGAAGAACTATCAACGGTCACTTCACAAGTAGAGGCTTGTCTTAATTCAAGACCACTTTCATCTATGACAACCGATCCCACGGACATAACTTTTTTAACTCCTGGACACTTCTTAATTGGTGCACCATTGCTATCAGTTCCACATGATACTATGGCAGATACAAATATTCATGGGATATCACGATGGAAACTGGTAGAAAAAATCAAACAAGATTTTTGGAAAAGATGGCATTCAGAGTACTTAAATAGATTACAACATAGAAGAAAATGGTCACATGAACAACCAAACCTAAAAATAGGTGACCTAGTGCTTGTCAAAGAGGACAACACTCCACCTTTAAAATGGCTGACTGGACATGTGATGGAAGTACATCCAGGTTTAGATCAAAAGATTCGAGTAGTATCACTTCGAGGCCCAGGAGGGGTTGTCATGAAAAGGCCAATCCATAAACTATCTCGTCTGCCCATAGAACCCGAGAATAAGAATGACACAACACCAACACAGATGCTAGATAACCAAGTAATGCAACCAACGCTTCCACCACGTGTTCAACCTGACCGAGAAGTTAAAAAACGAAGAGTACACCACATCAGGTTGACTAAGAAAATAGTTTATCTTGAGGGAACCGTCGCTCAGCCAAAGATCAATGAAGCAGCCTTGCCAGAATCAATAGATGCACCAAGTTTCGGACATCATACCCATCGTTATGTTGGAAAAAATGGCCACCAGCTTTAAGGGACACTATCTCGCAACAACAAATTCCACGACCGAGGTCTCTAACTCTGTCGGCCCCGCAGGATGTTCAATCACAGATTTGAACATAGATTACGTTTATCATGCAACACAAACACATTGCACTAATCATGGCACATTACAAATACAACAACTAGCGATGCAATAATTGTCAACTAAGTGACTTTAAGTAAAATTATTATTTACGGATATAGAATCCAATTTCTGAATTATACTAATTGTTTCCCACATAATTTTTGCGTTGTTGGCAAATTATTTTTGTATATAACTTATATTTTGAGTAATAAACACAGTTAAAATAGAGCATTAAAACATTTTGATTCATTCTTAGCTAAAGTTCCCCTACATTGGCAAGTTCTTTAGCTGCATAAATATTGTGATTTATCGCTTGTCCAAATTTACGACTTGGATAATAAAGTGAAAATTAACAACGAGTGAATACTCGTTCATAATTCGTCATTTATTACAATTTATTCACTTTTTCTTATATTACAATGTTCAATAGAGAACAGGTTCTAGTTTTGAGAAGAAAAACACCTTCAACTTTTTTTGAAGCTCGCCTCTTTCGTTTTTTAGGGATACTTTTGGAGTGATTTGAACGATCATTACTGTTCCGTAATTCACTGTACCATAATTCACGAAAAGATGGACGTTACTTATGAGGATTTTGAATTTTTTAGGAACTATCAAAAGACAGAAAACCAACAAAAGCAAGGTGTAAACATTTTGTATTAGGTATTGATTGATTAAGCAAAGACCCCCTTTAAAATGATTTTCCTCAGAGATAATCCTCATAGATGGTACAGAAAATTAAAAAAATAGGGCTGTATTATGCCAAATTATTGGACCAATTAAATGAGGCAATATAAGAAAAGATCTCATCATTACTCATTCGCATATTACACCATATTAATATTTTGCTCAACTGACATTGAAATCATTCACTTACCATTCCTTTACGTATGGCCCCTCCAGACAAATACCGAAAAGTAAATGCCCAGGTATTTCATCAAAGAGCTTCATTCCCTTGTACAAAAGCTCTTCTCGATATTATATTTATAACCACGTAAGTCAAGTTTTTATTTTTTGCATTAACTTTACAATTCATGTGCAAAACCTAACACTTTTGGCTTCCAAAAAATATTAAGTTGCATTATCATTATCACAATATACTCTTCAAAAATCAATGAATAATCGTCTGTTATCAAAATAAGTTAAATATGTTAAGATAAGCATAATACGTACTGAGAACTCAGATTGGAGTAATGATAATTAAATCGAAAAAATGTTGATATACGAGTACATATACATTAACTCAAAAAAAATGTTTAATCTTATCTAAAGTGCTTAACAGTAAGGTTAATAGAAATCACAAATCCATGACTTGATGTCATCGGATATCGTGATATCAATATTCACAAAAAAAATTGAAAATAAAAACATTCTTCAGTCTTATTTATATTATGTACATATGCGTATTGGAATTTTACCAATAGTTTGTATTAAATCAACAAATTTTCAAATTTAATCATTAAAGCGCTTTGACCATTCTGTTTCATGGTTTGCGTTTATTAAATGAAGGTTGTTATCGTTGTTATCACTTAATTAATTCTTTGCCACAATGCCGATCAATCTGTAGAAATATTGATGCTTGTCCTTTGGTAGCGCTTTCGTCATAATATCAGCTAATACATCACGTCGATATGCTTGGTCCTCTTGTGAAACTCTGGATTCTTTATAAGCCATAACGCGCTTTGCTTGTCCATGTTAACATTCTCCATTTCCATCAGTAAAACTTCTGACAACAACCGTTTTAACCAAACCAATTCTTTTGCTGCATTTGAAGCAGCCATTTAGTCATACAAAATCGTTGATAACGTCACAGACTTCTGACGTTATATAAAAACATAATCAGACGTTGACCGCCTAGCCACGATGTCACATGAGTTTCAGCTGGATTTTCCAAATAACGTTACCAACTATGCAAAACTAATATTCGGTCGTGTTGCCACTGCTAAATATACATCAGATTCTGCCGATAGCTCCACGATATGGAAAATTCAATTTGCCATTTGCCACAAAATCACCCTTATTTTATACGTTATGACGTATTGATACCGCACAAATTTGTCAAGCGAAAATGGTTAGGTACCTTACGTGTAACAAATTTAACCTCGAAATCCTAGCCTAAATGGTCAATCATAGGCTCAATGGCTTTTTTATTTTCTGCCGCAATCATTCCATCGTCAACACAGATTATTAACACCATCATTCCATTTTCACCAGAATACATGAAAACACACGGATCCGATTTACTAGTCCGAAAACCGTATCCAATCGGTTGACTCATACATACTTTTTCCTCCACATCGCCATTTAGATAACCTGTTTTTACATCGAATTGTCTTAGGCTCATCCACTTTGATGTAGCCAGTGAAACAATTGCTAGAATCGATGTGAGCTGGACGACTGGACTGAATGTCTCCTGATAATCTTTGCCATATGCTTGCATGAATCCACACACATTTTCTATCTGTATTTTTCTTTAACTTAGACACCCAGCAATTATCAACAATCTGTTTATCAACTGGTGCTTCGGGTCTGTGTACGATTTTGACATATATACTCTTCGTCCATCGGCTTTTCCCATTGTTTATAATTATTAGATTCAATAGCTTGCTCGTACACGTGTTTAGTTTTTTCTGAACAGCCAAAATGTTATGTGTTCAGCAGTTGCCACATATACATGTTAAACGCTCTGGTGCCTTGATGTTATACTATACGATCTCGCAAATATCTCTGGATTACATTTCGATTATCCAAATCGCATAGACCACCATTGTCATGACCCATTTGATCATTTGGTGTCACATACATCTCCACATCCGCTTTAACATTGACTGTACTCATCAATGATTGTTGTGATGATCAATTTTCGCGCATGGATCCTTATTTGAGCGGATGCACGCTTCATAAGTAAAATCTTCGTCCACAAAATCGACAACACTATAACTTCAAATACCATTTGATAAAATGCGTTACGTCGAACTCCCACTGCAACGATGGCTCCATCCTTTATAATTTCACAGCGCTTATTGTCCGACCGCAACTCAAAACCACTATCCGCATTACTTTTCTTGAAGAAAATAAATTCAAAAACAAATCTACAATCATCTACATCCTTAATATCCATTCACTACCATTGACCTCACTACAATTCTCACTACAATTGCATCGATAACTCATAACCCAAGCGTCTTTTTCATCTGACGGTATCGAAGCCACAAAAGCACGTTCGTTACTTGCACTCTCTTGCTTTGACATGTTACTTTCAATTTAATTACAATCGCGGGACCAATGGCCTTTTTCGACGCATTTAAAGCATGAACCCTTGCGTTTCAACTCCCCGTTGCTCTTATTTTAATTATTATTTTCCATCCTTTTTCACATTGCTATTATTTGAAAAGAAGCGTTGGGCAAGGAAAGCTTCAACGCTTTCAATTTTCCCTTGTAACTTCATCCGCATTTCCTCTGTTAATAATCGTGAACACATATTCATTAAAGTTTGATTCGCACTCCCTGTCGACTCCCAAACATTGTCTCAGAAAACGTCTGCTTTTGATCCTTCATTTGCTGCATGATTTCCATTAACTTTGACAGGCTCTTTTATAAACACGAAATATTCGATCGCGATGATTGCTCATAAATACTCTTGATTTCCGCCCACATCGCATTTAAGGTTTCACAATTCATTATTTGCTATAACTGTTGATTTAAAAGCGCTATTGAAATTGTTGGCCATGCCCTTGGATCCGTTTTCTACATTTCACTATCTGAGCTCTATGGTCTCGAGCGGTAGAAACTTCTACAAGCACTGACAATTAAAGTAGAGTACAGATGTTAAAATCAGCAGTAGCTGACGCCCCTATTTTTTACCCAGGTGCAAAGATTATCAAACCTTAAAACTCGCTGTGACAACCTACTATTATACCAGAACAACGAATATCCGGAATAGTAATTTTTGACAGATGATAATCCGAAACTATTGGTACGGCGGGTCTGCCGATTATGGTATGCTGAGAATATTATCAAAGTGGAGAGTGAAGGAAAACTTGACCACAGGTGTTAAGACCCCCTGAATATTCGGTACGTGTAAGTGGAATTATGCATAAAATAACGAGCTCTCTCATCACGATTAAATTTATCGAGAGCACTACACTCAAACAACGATCTCGAAGGAAGAATTGAATTTAAACTTAATTGAACTCTAACATAACCTAACGATTCCGATCCCCAATGAATCATACAACATAACCCTAAATGCAAAAAAGGCAAAAATATCACATATTCTTGAATAACTTAGAAAATAGAGAAATTGTATACGGATAATCTGTAGTTACTCTTCAATAAATTCGAATTATCTCGAAAAAAAACTCGAACACTCTCAAATGTCGAATAAACTCGGTTGACCTCAAAATCTTGATTTTTCTCAACTCAATGCAATGCACGATGACAAAAATCTCAAATAATTCTGACTATTTTAACCCTCAGTGTGGAACATGTAATTTATATTTTCACTGTTCATTCTGCTTCTGACCTTGTGAAAATCTGGTACCCACCTAACAAACAGAAAACATAGCAGAAAAGAACATGGCTGAAAGGTTAAAGTATCAGGCAACTGAAAAATTGGAATTCGCAAAAATTCGAATAAACCTCAAACTAATGAAAAAACTTGAATAATCAAGCATCCTAATCAAATCCGCGATAAATCTGGAACTCTAATCTCAAAAATAAAAACAGGTATTAGTAAAAATCATGATAATGATAGCATGAGAATCCTCCCCCGGTGTGCCAGTATACCTCATCCAGCAGCTCTGAAAAGTGGCTAGGATTCAATGAACCAATCAGTCATTCTATGAAGCTAAAATGATTACAGAAACGAATAGCTAATAGAAGAAATAACACAAACCGGCAAACAACGCAAATATTGACCATAAACTATATTTCACGGGCACAAAAGATGAGTTCTACGAACAATTGCAAGGGGATTTCAATGCCAAAATTAGAACCGATAATACTGGCATGACATCAATCATGGGTAAATGTGCGCTAGGTGTTACACGAAACAACAATGAAGACAGGCTCATCGATTGTTGTATCACAACCAATTTTTCATAGGATACAGCAAATTCCTACACAAAGATTTACACAAATACATTTGAACATCACCAGATGCCAGAACCAAGAACCAAATTGATTATGTGCTGGTTAATAAAAATTTCCTAACTTCCCCGGCGACAACCAACTGATAATAGCAACTTTCAAAGTCAAACCAGCCTCTGTAAAAACACACATGAAGATAAATCGGAGGAACAATTAAACCAAGTCGATCAAACATGGGAATAAATAGAAGATGCTTACATCAAAACTGCTATACCAGTAGAGCTCGGCTACCAAGACAACAACAGGTTAGCAACGATATGTGGAAGAAAATCGAAACAACGTCGTCAACTTAATTAAGCTATAATAATGTCACCAAGATACGACGGAAATACGAAGGAAGTATGAGACCACAGCTCAACAAGTAAATTATATGTCATGAAGGGATTGCAGAAAATACACAGAAGCCATTCTCGAAACTGCATAGGAAGCAGCTGCAATCAGAAACATGCGCACACTACATCAATGTGTAAAGAAAGTCACCGGTTCTGGACAAATCTTAACCACAATTCAGCAACAATTTAATAGATGGATAGAACACTTTGAGAACAACTGCATAGTAGATAGAGAAAAAAATTACGAGTTTCCGGATGGCAACTACTTATAACGAAACCATCAACACTCATCCACTAATAAAATATTCAAAGGCAACGCCTATATAGCAGCAGAAACTCTAGCACCATTATTAGTTGAAATATGGAATACAGGGAGAATTCCGCAGAAATGGAAAAAAGGTTTTACCTTAACAATCCCAAAGAAAGGCGATTTAAGAGGATGAAGAAATTTGGGAGCCATATACCTAGCGATTATCATTCTTGAACGTATTTAAGCCAGGTAGGAACTATACAGATCATATTAACACAATCCGAATCATCATAGAGCAATCGAATGACTTACCACTATATCTATTCTTCGTGGACTTTGAGAGCGCATTCGATTCCATCAACAGGAAAATTAATTATTAATAAATCCAAGGATTGTATCGGGATGCTAGAAACAAGGTTCAATACAAAGGAAAGCATAGTGATAAATACGTCAATTCACGAGGAGTAAGACAAGGATGTGTACTATACCCACTACTGTTCCTGGTAGTACTGGACAACGTAATACGCAAACTCGGTAATGCAGCACCAAATGGTAGCCAATGGGGACAACTAAGGCAGCTCAGTTATCTAGACAAATTCTACACAAGTATGTCGACATACAGCAGAAAATACAGAAGCTGTCATGAAGTTGGTCTCAAAATCAACATTAGTAAAACAAAAGCCATGAGACTGAACACGAATATTAGTACAAACAATACGCTAATCGAAGAGGTTGAAAAAATCGTATACTGATAACGGTTGCCATTAGAATGAAATCCACAATGGAAACAAAATGAGGGAAGACCAGCTATAACCTGGAAGAGAACTACGCTAGCCGAAGCAAAAGAACTCGGTAAATCATGGGGAGAGCTGAAAGCAATAGCCCCCAATAGAGTCAGATGGTTCAGCTTAGAAGATGCCCTGTGCTCTTAAATCGGAGATAAATTAGTATAGAGTTACTTATTTTTATTTATATTTTCCGGAGAAATGGTGGAAAATGTTGGAAAGCTGGATACATTTTTGAAACTTACATCGATTCACAGCGACAAAAATGCAGTTAACTAGTTTCCAAAAAAAATCTCAGAAACGTTCGAATAAACTTGGTTCGGTACGTCTATGGCTAGGAATAAGGAGCTAAGCACCGATCCTCATTCGTTGCTGACGATTTTTGGCGTTATAATCTACACAACTCTATACCCTTGAATTGCTTGCCTGCGATTTTGATATTAAATACAATAAAGAACAACAAGAAGCAAAATTGACAACGAAATACACGTCCGAAGATTTGGCATTACTCACTTTATTATGTCTACATCCTTATTGGTTTTAAGATGAAGAGGTTTTAAAGATTAGTAACATCCTGAAAGATCCCTGGAAATCTATGTTAAGCAATCGCTCATAGTTGGCTTGTCGACCTGTTAAATACCAGCTTCGAGACTTTGCAAAAGGAACGATAAGTTAACCGGATCCCACCTTGTGATGAATAAATTAGGATTCTAAATGCCTCTCCAGTTTTAAACAGCCTGCCCGACTTTCTACCTTTAACAATCCATGATTTAGAATCAAAATCCGTGAGATTATTTTTTTCGTCGTTAGGGAAACTTAGTTCCATTCGATGTCGGCAATCTAAAGAACACAGATTGGTATTGCACGTAAGTAATCGCTTGTAGAATATTTTGTATCAAGAGACATGCGCATTTACCCGAATGAAGGTGTACAAACCCAATTCATTAATTTCCGCATTTGAAGTATAGCATTACAAAACTAATGCTGCTTAATAGATTAGCCATGTCATTAACTAAACTCCTGCCTAAAACTTCATCCTCCATGCATATATCTATCGACATATTATATCCACATAGTTTTGATAAGTTCCAGAGTTCAGGTTTAACCAAAACATTTTTCTCCATTCCAAAATGAGAACTTCGTTGCAGCGAGTCAATTTTACAAACCGGAGCTTAGCTCGAGCCTATACTTTATCCCAAAAATGCGTATTCTTGTGATATGTACCGAACCAATCATCTTGCCAATTGCTAAACGCAAATGACGTTTGAAACATTGCTAACGCATCACTCACCTATCTACATTTCAGAATCCGAATGCATCCGAAAATTATTTATTTTTAGACCAGCAACGTAAACTTCGTTTCTTTCGCTTCGGTTAGGTAAATGGTTATCATCGAAATAATCACAAGTTAGAACTCAAAATGTTGTTAAAATAATATTCAACGGTCAACACTGTGATATCAAACTATTTCTTGTGTTACTCACTTAGAGCGCTGTGTTACATTACGTTATTTACAGAAATTTATAAACTAAATACTCTACACAAGACAAATAAATTGTTAAATTATAATATTTTGATTAATATTTATTGTACCATTAAATTAAAATCCAATATTTATTGGTTTTGAAATAATTTAACGGAAAAATTATCGACGCGACAAAATGGATGGCGATATTTTGTTACCGACCATCATTTTTTGAAGTTTGTTTTTGACAGTGTAGTTTGTTAATTTGATTGACAAAGAGAGAAGAGAAGAGCGAGAGATAATAAAATTCCCTTTCACTTTTGTATTTTTTTTAACAGACAGTTGTCAAATGCTGTTCAAATCGGGTTGACGTCGAATTTTTTTATTTTTAATATTTTAAATTTTTTGCTTTTATTATTGTAAATTAGGACAATTTCGTGTTTACAACTTAATTAATAATAACCAAATGTGTCGTAAATAGTTGCCCAAGTGGATAATATTTTTTTTTTATATTGGTTTGTTTGCTTTGGATTTATATTTTATATCAGAGTAAAGTAAACGTGCGGACTTTGGACCACAGAGTTTGAACTAATGCTTATGACTAGCGTATATTAATAAAAAATACAAACAATTCAAGTGTTTATTTAGCCCATCTGTATTGGGAAATAGATAAAAAAAATGGATTTAAAATCAATGTATTGCATTGAAGAGGGTTCAACCGAGACTACATTTTCCCTGGACGAGAATTTACCAGCACTGCCATTACCTAAATTGGATGATACGCTGCAGCGATACTATGAATCTTTGAAACCGTTTGGCACGGCCGATGAGTTAGCTAACTCGAAAAAAATAATCGATGATTTTCGTACGGGAGTCGGTGCTAAATTACAGGTCCAGTTGGAGGAGCGAGCCAAAACTGAAAAGAATTGGGTGAGTACCTAACTACATATTTACATATATTATGTACTTAATATTTAAACTCAGTCTTATTAATTGGTATTTTATCTTTGCTGTTTGATTGTAGGTGGCAAAATGGTGGGAAGATTATGCATATTTTGCTTATCGAATGCCACTTTTGCCATATTGTTCAATGATTCAACCACTTTGCCTTAATGCCGTTGCTCAAGAAACTCATGAACAGTCGATCAAAAATTTAGCCCGAACTCTTCGCTACAACTGTAATTTATGGGATTTAATACGTTCCGAAAAATTGAAGCCCACTGTCACGCCAGACGGTCAACATTGTTCGTCAAAACAATGGAAGCATTTCTATAGCACAGTCCGCATCCCAGGTGAGGTACTCGATGAAGTTCATTGCCATTTTAAAACGATTCGGGAAGGTCCGACGCCAACGCACATTGCCATCTCGGGTGATGATCGCATTTTTATCTTGAACACATTGAACCCAGACGGTACAATCCTTACCTACCAACAGTTTCATCAAGCATTACACTTTATCTATTCCGAGCTTGAGGTGGGCCCAAAAGTTCCAGCCATTCCGTTACTCACATGTGATGACCGCACTACTTGGGCTCGCAATCGGCAGCATTTAATCAATATATCTCCAAATAACAAGGAAATTCTTAAACTTATTGAAGAGTGTCACACATTTGTATGTCTGGACGATCGTGAACCTGCCGACTATTCAGAATCTGGCCAAATGGTTGGCATCGGGCATTCTCGTTGGGCCGACAAAAGCAGCATTCTTGTCCAATTTCGAAACGGTCGACACGGTTGTATTGGAGAACACTCGTGCTACGACGGTACCTTATCAATCAGTTTCAATGTATTTTTAGAGTTAAGTTTTCTGGAAAATCCAGAACCGAATTGGAACATAACTTCGGCACCATATCCCATCCAACTCAAAGAATATCGTTTCGATGTTGATGCGCATATTTTGTCTGAAGTTGCACGCATGGAACAGGTGTTTGAGACACAACAACATGAAGTGATTGTCGTCTGGAATGAATTTGGCGATTTTGGCAAACAATTTCTGAAATCGGTTAAAATTCATCCGGACGCCTTTATCCAAATGATGTTCCAGCTAACCTACTATAAACTACATAAATCATTCCCGGCCACATATGAAACCGCTCTAATGCGATATTATTATAATGGCCGAACTGAAACAGTGCGTTCGTGTAGCGCACGATCACAAGACTGGATACTGTCGATGTTTGATGAGAGGGCGAGCAATGTAGAACGTTTTAAAAAATTTAAAATTGCTATCGAAAATCAAAATCGGCTAATGAGAGAGGCACGGACTGGGAAAGGAATTGATCGACATCTCTTCGGATTGTGGTGTTCAGCGTACGAGAGCGGCATGGAAATTCATCCGTTGTATGCGGACCCCTTGTATAGTAAAAGTGGTGGAGGCGGTAATTTTACGCTGTCAACTAGTTGTCTGGGTTATACATTGAATGCGGGGTATGTTGCACCCATGCTGCCCGATGGTTATGGCGCATTCTACAGCATAACAGATGAAGCGTAAGTATCAAAATTGATTATACATACTTGTTATTGCGATTGTTTAATTTATGAATATTTCCAGGTTAATTACATTAATATCGGTCTATCGGAAGAGTCCGATTGCAAGTGCGACCAAATTTACCAAAGAATTGGTGAAATCAATGCGAGAAGTGCGGGATTTAATTGATGTCGGTACTTCAATTTCCAAATTGTAATTTGTGTAATTTTTTTACTACTTGTGGAATGTATGGTTTATTATGGCTATGAACAAAAATTATTTTTTACATATTTACAAAATTTTCTTAAGATAAGTTATAAAGTTTCCTGCAACAAGGATTTTTCGGTTGGATGGGCCTGTATGGTATTAGGGAAGGGAAAGGGATAATCACACAACAAAGAACAAAAAGTTTATTAAAATTATACAATTCTTAAAAATATATTTAGTTTTTGTGAAAAATCTATTAAAAGCATGTTGTGTACATTTATTTAATTTTGTGAAATAATCGATTTATTACAAATCCGGTTTATTTATTTTGTCACTAAAAGTGTGGCGCTAGTAATGCAACGAGGTACTGTAAAACGTCAAACAAAAAAACTTATAGGAAAGGGCATTATATGCATGTTATCGTGCTCCGATTTAAATGATTCTTACCTCTAAAAATAGGTCTTGAATCCTTTAATAGTTGATGTAAAAGGCGTTTTGTTGGCTTGATTAGTTCAGCCAATTTCATAGAAAATTCAAATTTCAGAGAAAATTGCCAGGGTTTTTACAAAAAACAGTGCTTCCAAATCTAAAATCTGCATTTTATGCATGTTATAGTACTTCGATTTAAATGATTCTTACCTCTAAAAATAGGTCTTGAATTCTTTAATAGTTGACGTAAAAAGCGTTTTGTTGGCTTGATTAGTTCAACCAATTTCATAGAAAATTCAAATTTCAGATAAAATTGCCAGGGTTTTTACAAAAAAAATGGCTTCCAAATCTAAAATATAAAGGGCTGAAACCTCACGAGGTGATCAGAACTTCGGTCTTTGGTGTTCTCAATGGGAATAGCATTCACATGTCACCTGTGCCATAATGTTGGTGTTACAGTTTTGACAGTATTGATTTCTATTTTAACCAACACATATTTACTTATACAACGACAGTCAAACAGGTCAAAAGCTTCAGTAACAGGGGTACACGCAGCCAATATAACACGGAAAATCGTATTCTAGAACTTTATTCCGAATGTGGTATACAAAATTATACTGTTATTTCTAACCGTGTAACTGACTATATTCGATTCCAGAACTTTAACCAAAAATCAATTTAGAATCCCATTTACAACACACGTGTAAAATTTCATAATACTCCAATCTCTTGGCGTACAGTCTCCAAAAGCTTTTCAAATCTCCGTCTTGACCATAGAAACAGATTGACGAAAAAAGAATTCCAAATCGGGCAGGCTGTTCTCGAGATACCATGGGTACTACAGGCATCCAGACGGACATTTTCTTTTTTTGTTGCTTTTTCAGATTCAGGGACTTTCAAAACGTCAGAAAAGTGGTTTTGGACCAAACAATTTTTCGTCATTTTTGACAGGATTTCAAATTTCAATACTTTGGTCTTTTTAGACCGAAGTAAAACAAAGCATAAAGTTTACACTATTAAGCTGATATTCATCGAGCAACTGGTAAATAGCGCAAACTGTGAATGGCTGCAGCTTGTAAGCACATAGGAACGATTATGTTTGGCTTACAGTATTATGGAAGTACCGGTTAGTTCTTAATTTAATCAATTTTGTTTTGCTCGTTCTAAAAAATTTATTTTTAGGAAAGTCATTAGAACAGGTTTTACCGACCAGTTCACTGTAATTATAGCATCTCTAATAAAAACTACCTTGAAAACAAAAATTATGGACTATATTAAACAGGACGATCAATCGATGTATACCCACAGCGAGCTTCAAAATTATTTATAATTAATCTATTAAAAACTAGACATTAAATGTTCGTCGCAACGTTAACGCTTTTGCATATTTCGACGAGCATAGATATTGCATTAACATATTGTTGATGCCATAGCTTGCATTGCAGCGAATGTTACCAGTACCATTCGGAGTGGTAAATTTGGCAAACCAGTGGCAATTAGGATTATCAACCATGAAATATTCAGTACATCGGCAACTAACTGGCGTATCACAAATGAGAGAAAGGCCCTTTCCCGGATACTTATGAAAGCCCACATTTCTTTATTTGTTTTGATTTGCATTGAGGCACGTAACAGTAAAACACCATGGTATAGGTAGTTATTGTGGAAAAGGATAGCTGGGTAATTTAGTTACATAAATATATTGTTTTTTTTGTATTAAAAGAATTAAATAATTTAGATACTGCATCTTATTTACTTACATTGTTTGGTATTTTTGCAGTTTAATACCTCGTCACAAACGTGGCGACATCTACTTGAGTTTGATGCCATAAATCGTACGCGAAATGGGGATTTTCCATTGCCATCTGTGATATAGTAGTAGAAGCTAAATTTTTAGTGACACTTTATTGTACCGGAAATAAATCGGTAAACTAGTGTCTGCGATAATTTTTGTTATTGTTTGATATGCTTGTTACTAGATGACACTGGTTTTCAACCATTTTTGTAATGTTTTTTTTCCAATTTAAGTCTTGTTAAATCTATAAATAATGCAACGTGTTCTATACTCTATTGAATATCGAAATGAATGTTTGTAATATATTGAAATACAAATTAGGCATTCAATCATTTCGTTTGGTTTTGGATTTTTCCATTACCATCTATTGTTAGTGCAAGCACCTGCTTTATTGAATCGGTAAATATGAGTCTTTGCTAAATGTCTTTTAAAGGGTCACTACTAGGCGGCACTGATTTCTATAAAATTTTGTTTGTCCTTCGAATTATTTATTTGAATGTTGACAGTTTAATGTCGAAACCAGTAGAAATTGTGCTTTCATTGAGATTAAAGGTAATTGATAATGAATGAGACTTTGTAATTAATTTGAATAGCAGGTGAAACAAGTGATTTTTTTGTTATAAGATTTAATTACGAATTTACCTACTATCGGCGACAATGCAGGCATAGAATTAGTTATAAAAATGAAATTGTGATTAAAATGGTCGAAATTAATAAGTGACAATTTTATGAAAATAGAAATAATAATGGCAAATCAACTACGTCATCAACAAATCGATATTACGAATAGAATGAGAGAAATGGTTTAGATCATTTTCATTATACATCAAGTAGTCTCACTGACTACGATGTAGTCTTGTGGCGAATTTACAGTCACGAATGTAAATTGTATGTATTTTGATAAACGTCAATCATTAGGTTGAGCAAATGAACACAAAAGGTAATAGATTTGGTCGAACTTATTATTGTATTATTATTATTACCCAAGTATTTTTATATCCGACAAATTTTGTATTTTTCTGACATTTTGCTGATTTCATCACCGACATTTTTCCGAAATAATGTCCGACTTATTCTAAGATTTACTATGAAAGTTGGCCACAAAAATCGGAAAATGATGACAAAAAAAGTGAGGTTGAAAAATGGGCGGGGCTTATAATAGAAATTTTGGCGGGGAAATTTCACTTTGCAACATACATACATACATACTTAAATAAATAAAAAAAATGTTTTTCATTTTAAAAATTTGTTAACATAATAATTTTTTTTTATTAATATATTATACATAATTACAATTTTTTAATTAATTTAATAATAACAAAAATCGAATTTAAAACCAAATAGCCGATACAATCCAACTCAAAAAGACGTCGCCATCATACCGCCGTGAATTTTGCTTTATAAACATAATTTTCTCCAAAGTCCCAATTCGCGCTACTCGGACATCCATATGTATAAATTGATTTTAATAATATGTATAAATATTCGCACACACAAACACAAAAATACAAATTTTACAAATTAAATTTAATCGCACAACACCGGTCGTAGTAAAAATAAAAATAAAATTTAAGAAAACGCTAAAATACAACAACCATAATGGCGTCTCTCACAAAACTAAAGTTGAAAATGTAAACACAAAATAAAAAAGTACACACCAACGCCAGCATCTTTGCTGTGTTAAAAGTTGGAATTTGGAAACCCAACCCAATTTCATCATTTTCCGATTTTTTGTACCAATGTGTTAAAAAAAAATTCATGTTTTCAGCTTTGTTATACTTGGGTAGTAAGCTCAGAAAAAATTGTGGAGATGAGAATTGTTTTCCCCTAAACACATGGCCGGTCTCCACTTGTGTATTTTTCTCTTGACAAAAAAAAATCTAGTCCATTATTTTTCCTGTGACAATTTTTAGTACATTTTGCAAAATACATACACAAAAACCCAAGTATTTTTATATCCGACAATTTTTGGATTTTTCTGACACTTTGCTGATTTCATCACCGACTTTTTTCCGAAATAATGTCCAACTTATTCTAAGATTTACTATGAAAGTTGGCCACAAAAATCGGAAAATGATGACAAAAAAAGTGAGGTTGTCGCACAAAAAAATGGGCGGGGCTTATAATATAAATTTTGGCGGGGAAATTTCACTTTTATATACATACATACAAACATGGCTACTTAAATAAAAAAAAATTTTTTTTTTATTTTAAAATTTTATTTAACATAATTTTTTTTTTTTTTATTTACAATTTTTTAAATTAATTAATATTAAAAAAAACGAAACGAAGAAAATAATCCAATAATCCATTCGCGCCCACCTATAAATAAAAATTGATTTTATTATTATTAATAATTCGTACACAGAAAAATAAAAATTTTACAAACCCAAAAATAATCGCACAACACAAAAAATAAAATTTAAGTTAACGTAAAAATAAAAGACAACCATTCATAATGGCGTCTCACACAAAACTAAAGTTGTAAAAATTTGTAAACACAAAATAAAAAAGTACACACTAACGCCAGCATCTTTGCTGTGTTAAAAGTTGGAATTTGGAAACCCAACCCAATTTCATCATTTTCCGATTTTTTGTACCAATATGCTGAAAAAAAATTCATGTTTTCAGCTTTGTTATACTTGGGAATGGTTTTGAGCATGCGCATTGAAATTTTGTCAAGAGAGAAAAAGATTAGATTATTCAATATTTTTGTCATGACGTTGTGCCAATTGAGTATAATTTGTATTTTATGCTCAATTTCTTGTCACTTTTTGAAAGAAAATTTTGACAACCAAAATGAAATTTTCATGTTTTTTGGGAAAATTTTAGCCTTTTAATAAATTTCAGGTGAAAATAAAATAAAATAAAATAGAAATTGTCTTATTAAATTAAAACATAAATAATAAATTGTGGAATATAAATATAGGTAATATTTCAAAAATTATATTAATCGAAAAAGGAACCAAATTCAAATTTTTTCTTATTCTCAAAGAGAGAAATTTGTTATATTCTTTATGTTAGTAGTTGTATAAAAAATGTCATGAGCCGAATGTCATTTATTTTTTGTCAAAAGAAAAATACACAAGTGGAGACCCGCCATCAGTGCACACGAAAGACAAATTTGCATTGTATAAAATAAAATGTTTGTCTTGTCGAAAATAATAATTTTCAGTTATCTATCAACAAGGTCATAGCCGCATTTGAAAGAATGAAAACAACAATGCGACTTTGGATAACAACAGTTGAGATAAGGAAAAGGTGTCGTCATGCATATACGGAGTAGAGTAGAACAGTTTTAACAAATATTATAACTCATGTTTAATAAAAACATAATAAACAGGAGCCATTAGCTCCAGGCAAAATGGTGCTACTAATATTAATCTTCAGACACACAGTATCACACAGCATCGCAATCTTTGTATAATCAAAATCCACATTGCACTGCGACAATTATTATTGAAGAGAATGCCGGCACAGGTACAGATGATCCTCACGATATTCGATAATGACGTACCGTTGGTCACGTTAGCTGCTCGCGCGGACAATATAATATAAACCATGATACAGTCCAATAGCTATACGCAGTACCTAGCCAGCGTAGCATCATCATCCAATACAACAAGAACACCTAAAGGCAACGAATCTATACCGGACAAATCAGGGATGGAAGACCGATTAGAGAGGTTGACGGACATGATTGCAGAGCGGTCAAAATTCACGCTCTCGATCAAGTTCGTAGTCACCACCCACCTACAACAGAAATCGCTCACGGTAATTTTCAAATACAAGCAATGTTATTACCATTTTAAATTCGGCACTAACGCTCGCATTAATCATTCATTATCCGTTAACGAAAATGATTACAAAACTTCAGCATGACGCGGCCAAATCCCTCTATTAGATAACCATCAAAGAATCGCGGCGGCCATTGATGGGGTATACTACTATCCGTTTGCTCATATTTGATGCGGGATCAAAATTTAATTTTTTAATCGACACGGGAGCAGTCGTGTCAGTCATTTTAGTGAAGTTTTTGTAGGGTTCGCCAGCAGCAGTAACATGCAGATTGTTGGCAGCGAACGGCTCTCCTATGCAAGCTTTTGGCACACAGATTTTGAAATTGAATATCGAACGGCGGCGAGAATTTAAGTGGGAATTCGTGGTAGCAGAGGTGTCAATTCCTATGATAGGGGCGGATTTTTTTAAGCATTCAGGACTATTTTTAGGACATAGGGTCACTGGGCAAGGTATAGTTCCAAATCATGGCCGCATCCAAATTATTAAAAATTTCAAACACCCGGAAACGATTGATGGGATCAAAAGATTTCTTGGCACTATCAATTTGTATGGAAGGTTTATTCCTCACGCGGTAGTCGATTAGATGGTCCTCAACGATCTTCTGAAAGGCTGGGAAAAAGCTCAAATACAAAAATTGATTGGTCAGCGGAATCCATACTGGCTTTAGAAACCTGTAAGGAAAAACTCTGCGACGCTATGGTACACCCTTCGTCATCTGCACGGCTCGGCATCATGGTTGACGCCGCCGATTCCGCACTTGGGCCTGTGGTTCAGCAGTATAATTTCCGACGTTTGGCAACACTCAGTTTCTTCTCGGTACGTCTTAACGATGATGGAGAGTTGCTCGCAGCTTATTCTGGCATTAAGCACTTCAAGGACTTGTTGGAGGGTCGTGAGTTCACCTTGTACACCGATCATAAACTCTTGATCTACGCATTCCAACAAAACCCGGAAAAAGCATTTCCGCATCAAATCAGGCATCTAGGCTTCATCGGTCAATTCACTACCAATATTCAACAAATCTCCGGCATAAATAATGTCGTAGCAGATACCTTCTCACGCAAACCTCCGTGTTGTGCATTTCCGCATTTAGTTTAAATAATTTAGTTTAAAAAATTAAAATCGGCCGTCGATTTATTCCTAAGTTGTCCTAAATTTTTCTAAAAGCATTAAGCCCCAAGAGGGTCCAAACGATGATACGTAATTTTTTTCAAGAAAATCTCTTGAGGCTAACAGGGTGTTCTATGATGACATTTAGTTTAAAAAATTAAAATCGGCCGTCGATTTGTTCCTAAGCTGTCCTAACTATTTCTAAAAGAACTAATAAGCATTGCCAATGGTGCCTTGTGATACGTAATTTTTTTCAAGAAAATCTCTTGAGGCTAACAGGGTGTTCTATGATGACATTTAGTTTAAAAAATTAAAATCGGCCGTCGATTTGTTCCTAAGCTGTCCTAACTATTTTTAAAAGCATTAAGCCCCAAGAGGGTCCAAACGATGATACGTAATTTTTTTCAAGAAAATCTCTTGAGGCTAACAGGGTGTTCTATGATGACATTTAGTTTAAAAAATTAAAATCGGCTGTCGATTTGTTCCTAAGCTGTCCTAACTATTTCTAAAAGCACTAATAAGCATTACCAATGGTGCCTTGCAATGAAGAGGGACCAAATGGTGATACGTAATTTTTTTCAAGAAAATCTATTGAGGCTAACAGGGTGTTCTATGATGACATTTAGTTTAAAAAATTAAAATCGGCCGTCGATTTGTTCCTAAGCTGTCCTAACTATTTCTAAAAGCATAGCCTCAAGAGGGTCCAAACGATGATAAGTAATTTTTTTGGAGAAAATCTCTTGAGGCTAACAGGGTGTTGTATGATGACATTTAGTTTAAAAAACTCAAATCGGCCGTCGATTTGTTCCTAAGCTGTCCTAACTATTTCTAAAAGCATTAATAAGCATTGCCAATGGTCCCTTGCAATGAAGTGGGACTAAATGATGATACGTAATTTTTTTCAAGAAAATCTCTTGAGGCTAACAGGGTGTTCTATGATGACATTTAGTTTAAAAATTTAAAATCGGCCGTCGATTTGTTCCTAAGCTGTCCTAACTATTTCTAAAAGCATTAATAAGCATTGCCAATGGTCCCTTGCAATGAAGTGGGACTAAATGATGATACGTAATTTTTTTCAAGAAAATCTCTTGAGGCTAACAGGGTGTTCTATGATGACATTTAGTTTAAAAATTTAAAATCGGCCGTCGATTTGTTCCTAAGCTGTCCTAACTATTTCTAAAAGCATTAGAAAGCATTTCCAATGGCGCCCTGCAATGAAGTGGAACCAAATGATGATATGTAATTTTTTTCAAGAAAATCTCTTGAGGCTAACAGGGTGTTCTATGATGACATTTAGTTTAAAAATTTAAAATCGGCCGTCGATTTGTTCCTAAGCTGTCCTAACTATTTCTAAAAGCATTAAAAAGCATTGCCGATGGTTCCTTGCAATGAAATGGGACCAAACGATGATACGTAATTTTTTTCGAGAAAATCTCTTGAGGCTAACAGGGTGTTCTATGATGCCATCTAGTTTAAAAAATTAAAATCGGCCGTCGTTTTGTTCCTAAGCTGTCCTAACTATTTCTAAAACCATTACTAAGCATTGCCAATAGTGCCTTGCAATGAAGAGGGACCAAATGATGATACGTAATTTTTTTTAAGAAAATCTCTTGAGGCTAACAGGGTGCATTACGATGACATTTAGTTTAAAGAATTAAAATCGGCCATCGATTTGTTCTTAAGCTGTCCTAACTATTTCTAAAAGCATTAATAAGCATTGCCCATGGTGCCTTGCAAGGAAGTGGGACCAAATGATGATATGTAATTTTTTTCAAGAAAATCTCTTGAGGCTAACAGGGTGTTCTATGATGACATTTAGTTTAAAAAATTAAAATCGGCCGTCGATTTGTTCCTAAGCTGTCCTCACTATTTCTAAAAGCATTAAAAAGCATTGCCGATGGTGCCTTGCAATAAACAGGGACCAAATGATGATACGTAATTTTTTTCAAGAAAATCTCTTGAGGCTAACAGGGTGCATTACGATGACATTTAGTTTAAAGAATTAAAATCGGCCATCGATTTGTTCTTAAGCTGTCCTAACTATTTCTAAAAGCATTAATAAGCATTGCCCATGGTGCCTTGCAAGGAAGTGGGACCAAATGATGATATGTAATTTTTTTCAAGAAAATCTCTTGAGGCTAACAGGGTGTTCTATGATGACATTTAGTTTAAAAAATTAAAATCGGCCGTCGATTTGTTCCTAAGCTGTCCTTACTATTTCTAAAAGCATTAATAAGCATTGCCCATGGTGCCTTGCAAGGAAGAGGAACCAAATGATGATATGTAATTTATATCAAGAAAATCTCTTGAGGCTAACAGGGTGTTCTATGATGACATTTAATTTAAAAAATTAAAATCGTCCGTTGATTTGTTCCTAAGCTGTCCTAACTATTTCTAAAATCATTAATGAGCATTACGAATGGTGCCTTGCAATAAAGTGGGACTAAATGATGATAAGTAATTTTTTTCAAGAAATTTTCTTGAGGCTAACAGGGTGTTATATGATGACATTTAGTTTAAAAAATTAAAATCGCCCGACGATTTGTTCCTAAGCTGTCCTCGCTATTTCTTAAAGCATTAATAAGCATTGCCAATGGTGCCTTGCAATGAAGAGGGACCAAATGATGATACGTAATTTTTTTCAAGAAAATCTCTTGAGGCTAACAGGGTGTTCTATGATGACATTTAACTTAATCCCCAAACCAGCATATATAAAAAATTACGCAACTGGTCACTTCACCCTAATCTGATCGCAACTCAACTCCAACTCAACCCCAATTCATCCCGATAATGGAACCGAACTTAACCGTAAATTCAACAACGTCCAATTCAATTTGGGTTCATATGTAAAAACTTGCTAGCATATACAAAAAAAATTGGTCAACGTGGTAAAATCATCACGCGATTTCCAAAAGCTTTTCAATTCTATGCTTTTCCAATCCAATAGAAACAGATTCGCGAAAAAAAATCGTCTAAGACAAGTCGTTCTCGAGATGCGAATAGTCAGACGGACATTTTTTTTTTGGCTTTTTCGGGCTCAGTAGAAACTACTAAAATGTCCAGGAAAAGGAACCAACCAGATTTTATCATTTTTGACAGGTTTCTTTTTTGTAACCGAACTATTATTGTGCATTTCATATAAATTTGAAGGATAGAAATTAATTGTTATCGCTTATGGTGGTGCAAATCATCGTTTTTTAGTAACGTGTATTAAATATTTCATATTGAATTCAATTTTATTACGTAACCGAATCTTAAATCAAACCACAATGTAACGTCGAATTCGTATATGATTTTGATAAATTTATTACAAAAAAATTATTCTTAAGTCAACACACTCACATGTCATCACCAGTAACACTTTTTTTTCTAAATACGCCACATGTCGCCTCGACTGCCTTATTATGTTCCACAATATTTTTTGTTTGTCTTTGTTTTAAAAAAAATAATTAATTAAAAATTTATTTGCTAAATAATAAATTAATTATTTATATTTTTACGTTTAATCAGTTAAATTTTGTAAATATAATTTACATCGCATACACACAGCTTTCATTTGGGGGTTTGTACATTAACGATGGAGAAGTTTTATCAAGAGACAATTAGCTATTAACGTATACATACTTCGTTCATCTATACATAAGACGACTTGAGTAATAAAGTTTTTTGTTTTTGTTACGGGGTAAAAGCAAAATCGTAAAGCTTTTTTTCATTAAAATAATAAACAGACGAAGAAGGCAAAGATTTTTTTTTTTTTAATTTAATGATTAGTGAAGTTAAAATTAACAACAAATTAATTGCTTTTCGGATTTTTTATTTTTTTTTTGGTGTATGTACGTTAAAATCTATGTACATAAATAAAAAGCTTTGAACCCAAACATAATTTTGATTCGTAAAATGATTCTGTGAATTTTAAAGCGCGCACGTAAATTAAATATTCCCTGAATGATGTTGCTCGATAGGGAGTTGAGGGAGGGAGGAGGGGGTGTATTAGTGTTAATTATTTTCAATATAAGAACTTTGATAGCTTTTTGTTTTTAATTATGTTTAATATAGTTTAGGTACATGATTTGAATATAAATTATAGAAGAACATAATTTAATTAGGATTAATAAACATGAAGCATCTCTTTATAGTTAAAGGGATATCTACGTGGTGTATTAAACTAAATCAACCCAATGGGACTAAACTTTTTATGTTTTATTTTGTTAGTACGAAGTAGCTAGCCACAGTAAAGTTCAAAAGTCGATGTTATTGTTCGGGATACTGCACCCTGAAAGCGCTTTTCCATTAGACGACACGATTTATTTCAGTGACGATATTCCTTTTTGACGATACCGATTTATCGGTGCCGACATTCTGATATTTTTTTATCGGACGATAAACCGAGGACATCGTGATCCTCTGTTGTGTCAGTCAGATAATTGTTTGACATTATGATAGCGTAACGGTTTATTCGGGGCCTTAGCTTCCAGAAAATTATTATCCTATGAATCGTTAAAAGATCTATTAATGATTGATTGGTGGTTCTGCATATTGCCGGCTAGGTGACCATTTCACTTGGCCATTTTTCATTCCTGTTTTTTCAAGAGTAATGCCCTGGTCAAAATCGTAATGACGCGGTATTACGGTTTCTAACGGCTTTTTGTATTGAAAAAAACCTGACCAAAATCTATCAGTATTTCCCTGTTCGAGGCCACAGTTTTCTACCTTGTGATCGTGTGTTTGGAGTAAACAAGAGAAATTTAAAGAAAATGGACAGAATTTATTAACCAGAGGAATATTGGACCGCCCCGGTGGCACAGTTGTTAGCATGCTTGCTTTAAGCTCCGGAGGTTCCTGGTTCGATTACCGGCGGGTGATGAAAAAATCACGGCTGGTTAATGTAAGGATCAATGAATTAATCACTCATTATCCGTTGTAAAAATGATTACGAAACTTCACTACGAAGCGGCCAAATCCCTCTATGGGATGTAGCGCCAGCGAAAAAAAAAAAATATTGGGCCCTGATCAACCGATAAAGTATATTACAAAAAGTCAATACAAATATTTTATCAAATAATGATAAAATTCAAACGAGTAAGAAATAATCGTTACATCGCTAATGATTAACTCTATTTCGGAGCACAATTAGATGAACATTTATTAAACAAGTTTATTGTGTCTGTTTCGGGCAAAGTGTTTGAAAAGTTATGCGGTGAGGAGCATGGTAAACTAAGATGCAGTATTGAGCATAGCTGCTAGATGCGAAGAAATTGAAAATTATACGCAGGAGGAGGTTAATGCTATCAACATATCTCAGAAGCATCAGCTAGAGGTAAAAAATAACCAATTGTCGAAAGACAAACCCGAGTAGCTCAAATATTACATTCAGCAATACACCGCGTATTAAATGCTGTCATTGTGGTTTTAAGAGTCACCGCTCGATAGAATGTCGTTTTAAGAATGCTAATTGTCACAAGCGTAAGAAGGTGGGGCATTTAGCAAGTATTTGTCCTACGAAAAGAAGTGTTAATCAAGTTTTGGAAGACAGCGATCACAAGGTGGAGCAGAGCGAGGTGGTGGGAAATATTTTTGAAATTAGCATTAGGAATATTAATACAATTTTTGTAGATATTAGTATATCAGATAAAATACATAAATTTTGTTGGATAGTGGTGCGAGTGTGTCATTAATTTCGCACAATTATTTTATTAAGCATTTTCAATTAAACTGTCAGCATACTCGGGGCATCGGATTCCAGTGTTGGGGGAGTTTGAGGTGGATATCGTTGTAGGTGAAAAATCTTTACCATTTAAGTTCGTAGTGGTATATTCCGACACTTATACGCCAATACTCGGTATGGATTTTATAAATAAATGCGACGTGAAACTTTCGGTCAACAAGATTTGTCCGGTAATTACGGAGGTCAATAAGGAGGATTTAGAGGTGAGCAGAGTAATGAATAAATTCAGTGAGTTATTCGATGGAAGTTTAGGCAAATTTAAACATATGGGCAAGTTCATTTAGATATAGATGAGAAAGCAGTACCCAAATTCATTAAGCATCGACAAGTGCCGTACGCATTTAAAGAGTTGGTGGAGCAGGAATTAGTCAAATTGGAAAATAGGGGTGTAATTACTGACGTTCCAACGAATGACTGGGATACCCCATTAGTGCCAGTGCTTAACTCCAACGGCGAAATTATGTGCAGACTACAAGGTGTCTGTAAACCGACATTTGGCGGATAATAAGTATCCGTTCCCTAAAAGTGGGGAAGTGTTCGCGGCTCTCCAAGGTGGTGAAAAATGTACAAAGTTAGATATGGAAGCCGCCTATCACCAGTTTGAATTGGATGAACAATCGCACAAATTAGTAGCATGGAGTACGCATAAGAGGGTTTATTTAGTGAATATGTTACCTTTCGGTATTCGCCTCGCAACAGGGATTTTTCAACAGGAGATAGAAAAGTTGCTTTTGGGTATACCGGGCGTGGTTAACTTTCTGGATGACATGTAGTTGTCACAGGAAGAAATTCAAAGGAACACCTTCAAAATTTGGAGAAGGTGTTTTCCAAATTATCAGAAGCCGGTTTAAAGTTATCAAAGGACAAATGTAAATTTTTGCAAGACAAGATTTCTTATTTGGGGCATATTGTCAATAAGGATGGTTTATCTAAAATGTCTGAGCGAATAGATGCGGTGCTAAATTGTGCGATCCTAGCCAATCCTAACAGAAATTCGGGCATTTTGCGGGATGGTAAATTATTATAGCAAATTTGTACCAAGTATGTCTACTAAATTAAGTCAATTTATCAGTTATTGCAAAAAGATTCGGGGGTGGAATGGAATGACGATTGCACGTCCGCTTTTAACAGCATTAAACAAGAGATTTGCAATAAACTAGTGTTGGCTCATTTCGACCCGAAACTTCCGATAGTAACCACGGATGCTTCAAATTTAGGAATATCTGGAGTAATTTCCCACCTAATGGCGAGCGGCGAAGAAAGGCTTGTAGCATTTTGCAGTAGAACGTTATCGTGATCTGAGAAAAATTATGGCACGATAGAGAAAGAGGCTATGGCTATAGTTTTATCGTTAAAAAAATTTTATCACTATTTAATCGGATATGAGTTTACGATCAAAACAGATCATAAACTACTTCTCTGTTGGTTTCTAGAAAAGTGTGGTATTCCGCCCAAAGGTGGGCAAATGCTCTCTCAGCAGTTAGATACAAAGTAGAATATGTTAAAAGAAAAGACAATCAGGCCGATTTTTTTATTAATAACGGTTAATTTTATTTCGGATGCAGGCAATAAAATCGATTATGAATTGATTTGGAAAGAAACAATGAATGGGTGATCCGATTCTCTCAGAATAAAAGACAGCAATTTTAAAAAATGATTTTCGTGATCTAAGTGAAGAGAAATTTACGCCGTAAACGACAGTAGGAGTTATATTTATGTGGAGTCGCATATAATTATGCAGGGACATCGCGTGGTAGTACTTGCAGCACTGCGGAATACTATGTTAGAAAATTTATATTTAACTCACATGGGCATAGTCAAATGCAAATCAATTACACGATCTTATATGTTGTGGCCCGGAATAGATGTGGATAATTGGATATACAAGACTATTGTAAATGCATGTGAAGCATGTTTGATTTTGCGCCCGAGTTCACATAAATCAGACCTTGTACCCTGAGAAAATTCAAAAGCGGTCTGGTCAAGAATACATAACGATTTCGCGAGGCCTAAGGATAATAATTATTTTTTTGATCATCACGGATTCTTTCTCTAAATGGAGAGAAGCTTTTATAACTAAAACCATAACGACGGATTTCACCATCGCAAAATTGAGGGAAACCTTCGCAAGATTTGGGCTGCCGGAGACAGTTGTCTCGGATTGTGGAACGCAATTCACTAGTAAGGATTTTCAAAATTGTGTACAATGTAACGGTATTCGACACGTTACTATTCCACCGGGATATCCACAGTCAAATGGCGGAAAATGCCGTAAAGACTTTTAAAAAACGTGTTATGGCCACAATTTCTCAAAGTAAGTCGAGGGTTCAGAATGTATCAGTACACACGGCGGTTAGTCGGTATTTGTTTGATTATAGAGTGGTGTCACATAGTTCTACGGTTGTTCCACCATGTGAGATGATGTTTGGTCGGAAAGTTAGGACTAGGTTTGAGTTAATCAGACAATGCAAGGGCAACTTGGAATCGAGAACCACGTTTGTTACGGCAAATAAAAACATCAATAAGAGCCAGGAAAATCAAAAGAAATATTTTGTCGGGGTATAGAATATAGTCTTCAAGCAAAACGATAACGTAATGATAAGGGATTACACACACAACAAGAGCACATGGATTTCAGCCGTTATTGTAAAGGTTCTAGGACAAAGGTATTATTTATGCAAAATATGCAATGCGGGCAGAACTATCAAACGGTATGTCGACCATATTATTCACCGGCAGGTCAAGGTACATCCTGTGACAAAAACAAGCGACAACGAGGACATTAGATTGAAACGCGCTGTGAGCGTTGCCCCTAGTCTTACTATTCAGGTAGATTCGGAGATTTAAATTAATGTCACACAAAGGCCAAAAGGAATTGTTAGACCTGTTGAAAGATTAAACTTATAATGTATATTTATTTATTTATTTATTATTTTATTTCATATTCATTACAAAGCAATACATTAACTTCAAAAGAAAAGCAAAAAAAAAAACAAAAAATTTCAAATAAAATTATATGAAAACGGAAGAATTCTTTGTCGATACAACGACAGCCTCGAATTCACCGCAAAAAAAACAAAATAGATACTACGAAAGCAACGGAAACATTAAAAAACAAAAAACTTGTTAGAAAAAATAAATATTTCTAAATAGGTGAAAGATAGCAATAATACCCTTGACAGACTGCGATTTATTAAATCCGATTTAGCTAAACTCGTTTTAAATTACGGTTAATACACTTAAACTGTTACTGTTTTTTTAATATTTATCAAACTAACACACTATCATTACATCGTTTAAGTCACTAAACTCAAAATAAAGCATAAATACCGTAAATCTAACTACGGCAAATTTCGAAAATTCACTAAAACGGATTTATTAAACCATAGTCTGTCTAGGGCTTTAGTCAGTTAAATACAAGTATACCAATTGAAATAAATAACAAATCAAATCGCAGCTGTGTTATACAACAATACGATACAGAAAAGAAATGTCTGAGTTTTCAAGTAACCATTTTTTAACTTCTGTTAAAAATGGCTTAGTATAGATAAGCCTTATAACGAAATCCGGCAAAGCATGGAAACAATGTAGGTGCTGCAACAAGAATATAGCGGCGGAAGTGATCATTATTAAATCTCGGAATATTGTGAAATAGTTGATGGTTCCCACGGAGGTTATAGCGATCATCGAACCTTATACTACAATGGCCACTCCGCTTATAAACAATTTTTAAAACCTTGTAAATATACAAGTGTTGCAACGGCAAGATATTATTAAACTTAAATAAAGGTCAAGAAGGGTCGCGTCTTTGTTTCTTCAGTATGGTTCGCAAAATCATTTTCTGCTGAACATATACGGCTTTAAAGTACTTGTATGGCAGCCACCCCAACATGATAAGCCATATCCCAGTTTAGACATAACCAGCGCGTGGTACAGCATTATCAAAACAGAGACTGGACCTAAATGACGAAGGAGATTAAAAGTCCTGGAAGCGGAATTCGTGTATAATATTAAGTTGGTGACATGAGTTTTCCAATTAAGATTGGAGTCCAAATAGATACCAAGATATTTAAACGTGTTAACTAACTCAATTTTAAAACATTCAGTTTGACCATTATTGGTAAAGCATTTAGTAAAATTGTGATATGTTACCAGGACAGCGATTTTGGTCGCAAAATGAGGATTGATTTGAGGATTACCGGAAGGCAAAAGTATTGGTAAATTGTATTGGTGTTGAATGTGCATTTTTTGTTTCAGTTTTTCGTTTAGTATGATGCAAATAAAAGAGATAAAATGACGCGAGTAATAGGGATAACATGATACAAATAAGAGGAATAAGCTCAGAAGAGAACGATTGAGAGGATGTGTTAAGGGAGACAGAGATAGAACAACCAATTCCGAAATAAAGTAAAAATTAAAAATATTACGAAGCGAGAGAGACTCAAAATAAAAAATATTACCCAAAAAAAACAAAAAAGCTAGAAAACAAAACGATTTTGTTTAGTATTGTGTTGCAACTCATGATGGTCGGTTGCTCCTATTCCTATACGATGTTATGTCCGAGGTTGGAGAAATTTTATTCTATCTAAATAAAAAAGCGGGATGGTTTATTTTATTACTTTCCTTTTTAACTTGCGTAACCTTTTTTTATATATGATACAATTTTTTTTGTTTAGAATAAAATGTCCGCACACTTCGACATAACATCGTAAATGAACAACCCTCACGAGCTGCAAGGCAACACAATACTAAAAAAATAAACAAAATCATTTTATTTTCTTACTTTCTGTTTTGGTTCCTTTGTTCAAAATTTAAAAATTAAAATGTTTAATTTTTTTTGTTTTCATTTATGTTGCTTTTTGTTTTTTTTTATTTGCGAGAAATTGTTTTGGTTACGTTTATGTATTTTGTTTTGGTTTTTTATTATGCCTCAATTCCATGGGAAAAATTGACTGATGGCCGGTCTCCACTTGTGTATTTTTCTCTTGACAAAAAAAAATCTAGTCCATTATTTTTCTCGTGACAATTTTTAGTACATTATGCAAAATACATACACAAAAATGGTTTTGAGCATGCGCATTGAAATTTTGTCAAGGGAGAAAAGGATCAGAATATTCAAAAATTTTGTCATGACGTTGTGCCAATTGAGCATAAATTGCTTTTTATGCTCAATTTCTTGTCATTTTATGTTGAATATTTTGACAACCAAAATGAAATTTTCAAGTTTTTTCGGAAAATTTTAGCCTTTTAATAAATTTTAGGTGAAAATAAAATAAAATAAAATAGAAATTGTGTTATTAAATTAAAACATAAATAATAAATTGTGGAATATAAATTTAATATTCCAAAAATTATTTTAATCGAAAAAGGAACCAAATTCAAATTTTTTTCTTATTCTCAAAGAGAGAAATTTGTTATATTCTTTATGTTAGTAGTTGTACAAAAAATGTCATGAGCCGAATGTCATTTATTTTTTGTCAAGAGAAAAAATTACAAGTGGAGACCGGCCATCAGTAAATTTTTCCCATGGAATATAGGCATTAACGAATGAATTCCACTAGTAAGAAGAAAGGGAAAATAACTCAAGGCGAGCGTAAGCACCAAAAATTTTAACCGATTCACCCGCTTAGCTTGTTTTTGATACTTACCCCATGAGAAAACGCATGAGAAAATACACTAATACAATACAAATATTTGACGGCACACAATAGCAAAATGTATATTATACACATACAAAATTCTCAATCCTCAATCCTCATTTTGCAACCAAAATCCCTGTACAGGTTACTAGGCAAAATTTGGATACCACAGATTTTAAAAAACATAAATTTTGTCTTTTCACTCAGAATTAAGCAATGCTTATTGAACCATAAAAAATGTAATACCTTAAGATCTGAGTTAATCATTGAGACTACCTCAGACGGAGATTCAGCAACATACGCTATGTGAGCTAAGTCATCAGCAAACCCAGTGGTATTCCATACAGTTTTAATCTAAAGACAGAATTGGTATAAATTAAAAACAATAAAGGGCCCAACACAGAACCTTTCGGAACACTAACGTTCAAGGTTCTAGGGTCACTAAATGTTCCATTTATGTTGACTCTCACTGTTCGGTTTTCCAGATAAGAAGCAAACCATTTGTTCGAAACATCTCTAAACCCGATGTCAAAAAGAATCGATAGGAGACGTTTATGGTCGACCATGTCAAAGGCTTTCGTAGCATCAACAAACAAACCCGCACAAACTTTACAACCATTTAGTCCTTTGTAAATATTATTCAAGAACTCCAATAAAGCCGTCTCAATACTCATAGTATCTTGACGAAATCCGTGTTGATGAGTACTAAGAATAGCAAACCTATCTAAAAATATGGTAACTCTATTTTTGACTACTTTTTAAAGCACTTTCAGAATGACTGGCTGGAGAGCAATATGCCTATAGTTTTCTTTACGGTTGCAGTCACCATTTTTGAATATCGGAATTATCGCAGCCGATTTGAGTCTCACAGGTACAATTCCCAAGATGAAATACAGATTGAAAATATGGGCAATGGCAGGACAAACAAATTTAGAAGTCGCTTTCAAAATGAAATTACTCAATCCATCATTATCTAGTGCCTGTTTTGGTTCCAACGATTCAATAATGGATAAAATTTCAAAATTAGAAACAGGGGTCATAAAAAATGATTCTGGACAACTATCGTACGGCAGATCATAATTAACTAAGTATTTGAAGATATATATTGTAGATAAATGACACACACCAACTTGATGCATGGGAAGCTTATATATGAGCAAAACTAGATATAAAACGATGAATATTGATGAACAGCCAATCCCCTCTACTTTATTTAAACTTTGCCGTGTTTACCGCGAAGAATAATTCCTCTTTCATTATATACTTTATTACTATTTAATTGTATTGTCACACGTTAGCTATATACTTTGCTCCAAATTTCACCAAAATGTAGTTACCGGTTTTTAGGTTACAAAAGAAAACAATTTTAAGTTTAGACGTAAATTTATAAAAAAATTTTTAGACGCAAGAAAGACAGCAGCTGAAGATGGCATACATGTAATTATGCCGAAATGCATACTGCAAATTTTAATAAATAATTATTTTTAAAATCAAAACTAATTGTTTATCTATTAACACGTTAATCACCACCATAATCGAACTTACTTAAGCAATTTTCAGGTTTTGCTCCTGGTAGGCTAAGCTTTTGCAAGAGAAAACAGCAAATTTATCGTTTGTATCGGAAATCAGTGACTGACGTGGCCTTCTACTAAATCCCGTATGTCAACATATACATATGTAGAACTTTTTAGTGTCAGACGCATATGACTGACATGGCGATTATCGTGTTAAATAATTTTCTTGTGAACTAATCAAAGTGGTAAAGGTTGTTTGCGAAAGTTTTCGTTCGTATAAAACTGAGTTTGACGGTTAAATGGTTTTTAATTTAAAGTTTTTTTAAATTGTGCATAATCTTACTATACAGCATTTTTTTTGTTTTAATAACGGTTTTTTTGTGTGTTATTGCATTGCAATCAAATGTTTTTGGTTATAAAGCAGTTTGAGTTTCATAATGAGGTGAGATATACATAAGTAATGTCTTAATAACAGTGGGATACGCTCCAAGGCTACTGCAATTTATTCATCAATTTTATGTAATGATTACGATATTGTCATTCTTACTGAGACCTGGTTAAACATCAATTTTAACTCAGAAGAATATTTTCCACCGTCTTACACAGTATTTCGTCAGGATCGTGAGCCCGAGAACGTCATAATTAAAGGTGGGGGTATCATTGTTGCACTGAAAAATGATTTAATATTTCAGCGCGTAAATCTATTGTGTCACAGTGGCGAGTCACTTATTGTTAAAGTCAGATGTGGTGAGTTTTGGCTATTTTTGGTTTCTGTGTATATTCCGTATGGCAGTACCGCTGATGTCTACAAAGGATTTGTGAATTTTGTTAATGATGAGCTATTACCGCTAATGAATGGCGATGATCATATTTTATTTGCAGGCGATTTTAATTTACCGAAAATTGCCTGGAGCTGGACGAACGGCGATTTTTATGGATCAACTTCGGATGACCTTTCTAACCAGATGTTAGACAACTTTGGAAAATTTGGAACTCGTCAGTTCAACACTGTTTTCAACTATCATGGACGTATTTTGGATTTAGTTTTCTCATCTTTAGATGAACTTGAAATTGAGTCATGTCTTGATTTAGCTGGTCATTCCAGCATCTATCACACACCACTTCTGATTACTTTTTATTTTGTAGATTTCGATTATTGTGCATTTAGTATTAGTAATGATTTTAATTATGATTTTGAGAAAGCGAATGTGCCCTCTTTGATCAGTTTTTTCGTAAACGTTGATTGGACAACTCTGTTCTGCAATCTGAATATCTCGGATGCCGTGTCTGAATTTTATCAAGTTTTGAATACTGGTTTTGAGTTATTTGTTCCAAAAAAACCCGTGAACTCCGTTTACGCTGAGCCATGGTTTAATTTTCGCTTGAAAAATATTGCTAATCGAAAGTCTAAAGCATTTAAGGCTTTTAAACGAACTGGTGACATTAATGCTAAACGAAAGTATCGTGATCTGTGTAAGGAGTTTAAATTTTTGAACGATTTCTTGTATAAAATGTATATCCTACAGATAGAGAATGAAATTTCTTCCAATCCAAAACGGTTTTTTTCTTTCATAAATACGAAGAGGAAATCACAGGGCTATCCGCGTGTGATGACATACAATAATACGCCTGTCACTGGTTCTCAAGCAATTTGTGACGCTTTTGCAAATTTTTTCCACAGCTCGTTCGATGAAGACAACACAAGTAATGATTTGACGTCGTTAGATTTGTTATCTTCTGCCAGGTTTCAGTTTACTTTCTCTGAGGTGCTCAATGGGTTACAGGGTTTGAAGGCTAACAAGGGTGCAGGCCCCGATGGTATTACACCATTTATTTTGACCAAATGCGCATATGCTGTATGTCAGCCAATACTTCATTTGTTTAATTTAAGTCTTTCAACTGATTCCTTTCCTGAGGTGTGGAAATTGTCTTTTGTTAGACCGATTTTTAAATCAGGCAGGAGAAGCGACTTTACTTGCTATAGGGGCATTTCAATTCTATCCGTGATTCCTAAACTTTTTGAATCTTTAGTTAAATCGAGACTTGATTTTCATTTGAAAAATAAAATCAGTGAGTACCAACATGGTTTTTTACAGGGTAGATCTACAATTACTAACTTGATGACTTTCTCCTGCCATGTATTTGATGCTGTGGGAGCTCGCGGGCAAGTTGATGTCGTCTACACCGATTTTTCTAAAGCTTTTGATAAAATAAATCATAAGATTCTTTTACAGAAATTGATGGCATTCGGTGCTGATTTCATCCCAGTTGCCTGGATTGCATCATATCTATGTTCACGTAAGCAATACGTAAAGATTTCAGGCGATGTTTCATATGTGTATAAGGTTCCTTCTGGTGTCCCTCAGGGTAGTCACCTGGGACCTCTACTTTTTATAATTTTTATTAATGACGTGGTTCAGTGCTTTAATTTTTGTAGATGTCTTCTATATGCAGATGATCTAAAAATTTATGCCAACATTAATGCTTTCACTGACACGGAACGTCTGCAGCATGAACTTGACATATTTTGTGAGTGGTGTATTTTAAATAAGTTGTCTTTGAATGCTAATAAATGTAAAGTTCTATCTTTCACAAGATCTCGAACATCTCGTATTGAGGCTCCATATATCTTGATGGATGAACAAATAGAGCGAGCGTGTGACATTCACGATCTTGGAGTAATTTTTTCAATTAACCTAAATTTCAATAAACACATTGATTACATAATTAGTAGGGCATATTCCATGTTAGGATTAATTAAGAGACATTGTGGAGAATTTCATGATCCCTACACGTTAAGGTCTCTTTACGTTACCTATGTTAGGTCCGTTTTGGAGTTTGCTGCAGTTATATGGCATCCATTCTATCGTATTCATGCTGATCGAATTGAAAGCATTCAGAAACAGTTTTTGATTTATGCACTGCGACGTTTACCGTCTCCCAATTGTGATTCATACATTCGTGTACCATACCGGAATCGCCTTTTATTGTTAAATTTGCAAAGTCTAGATCGTCGACGCGAAATAGCCTGTGCTGTGTTTGGTCGCGATATTCTATGTTCTAGGGTTGATTGCCCAGAATTGTTTGGAAAGTTTAGCATTTATGTTCCCCAGAGAAGTTTAAGGTTACGCCCAGGTTTTTTTCGTATTCCTTTTTGTAGCAATAACCATAACAGCACGGAGCCATCATTGAAAGTTCTTGTCGCACTTGACAAATGTTTTGATTGTTTTGATTTTCACATTTCGAGAGAGCTGTTCAAAAAACGTTTACTGTAAGAGTTTTCTTTTAAATTTTTTTTTTTTTTTTTTTTGTACTTTTTGTTTTTACATAATTGTTTTTTTTTAAATTATACTTTGGACCATTTTGTATTGTATTATTGTGGTGATGTGGTAGTCAGAATATGTACATATTTACATGGTTGACTAAATAAATAAATAAATAAATAAATAAATAAATAAACAATTCTCAAAACTCTGATACCAATATTTTCCAGTACCGAGAGGATTCAATGTTACGAAATTAGGGGTTTCTAATAAGACAATTTTGCACATCTCAACCAGCATAATAATTTATGAAATGCCTGATGTCTGATTTTGTATTGTAATGTTCAATTTCTCAGTTCTTCCCTTAAATTTGTGTGATTTGTTCCTAAATCGTAATCGGTGATGTCTTTTTGACTATGTGGGTGTTTTTGCGATTTAATAAATTATAATCGTAGTAAAATTTGAAAAAGAAAGGTATGATACGTTTTACCACTGGTGTCGATTAGTGCTGTCATCTTTTGGAAAACATGAAGTACTTTCGTTCTACTTTAGTAGCGACAACTAGCGGCAAATGTATTTACCATTATAGTACTTTCGCTTGGTCTGCCCTCTTACGGAAAGCATGATATATAGACTGATGACGTTTTCATATCCTACATATTATAGTAATACAACAAGTATTTGAATATATTTTACGAAAAAGATTGCCCAGTTTAGTTTTCATTGAATATTATTGTAATATTTTGTTAAATAACATTCTTAAGAGATTTTGTGTTACGCTTGAAACTTATACCATTTTTTTCGTCTGCTAAAGTCATTTTAAATCAAATCTTGACATTGTCATCAAAATAATGCCTCTAACTCGCTTGTTTTGGCAGTTACCTACAATATTTTCAATTTATTGAAAAAGATTTAAAATAATAATTTAACAACTTACAAGTGCCCGCCGAACAATTAGAATTAATTGACCTGCAATTACAAATAATATTTAAGAGAATCAGAAAGTTTTTATTAATGAGCCAGTAATTAAACAAAAAAAGTTAGAATTAGTAAGATAAATCCTATTGATAGACGATGTTTTATTCGGGTGAATAAGTATCTCATAATTAGTCTACAAATAATAAATATAAATTTAGTAGGACAAGAATTACGAGAATATGATTGAAATCAACCAGATGGTCGGTGAATTGTTTAATTTGATTATGATTAAACCGGTACGCGACAACTCGGCGACGGCCAACTCGGCGCCGACCAACTCGGCGACGGTCAACTCGGCGACGGTAAACTAGGCGACAATAAATTGGACGACGATCAACCAATCGACGATCACCTCGGTGATGGACAACTCGGCGACGACCAACTCTGCGACGGTCAGCTCAGCAGTAAGCAATAAAAATGATATAAAAATGATATTTTTTAAAATCCCGCTTTTTAAAATCTTGGTTTTGAAAAACGTATTTTTTTTAATTCGAGCCGCCCATTCTGGTGAAGGAGAATTTTAATTTAATTTAATGAGTTGGTCATCACCGAGTTGACCGTCGTCGAGTTGGTCGTCGCCGAGTTGACCATCGCCGAGTTGACCGTCGCCGAGTTGACCGTCGCTGAGTTGGTCGTCGCCACGTTGACCGTCGCTGAGTTGGTCGTCGCCACGTTGGTCGCCGCCGAGTTTACCGTCGCCGAGTTGACCGTCGCTGAATTGGTCGTCGCCGAGTTGACCGTCGCCGAGTTGGTTTTGCCGAGTTGACCGTGTTCGTTACTCTATATATACTCGCAATTTAAAATTTTGGATGATACCCCGAACAAGCGTTTGAGAAATATTGGTAGTATTTGCCGGTAGAAATAATAGCTTGACAGCTTTAAGCTGAACGTCCTTGAATGACTTGCTGCATTGTCCAATATCAAAATAATTTTTTATTTCTCTTTGAAAATTTTTCTATCAAATTTGTTTAGCCATTTTTCAAAAATGGAAGTGGTTATCCACGCCGTCTAGTTCGAATACCACTTTACTTCTAAGTTCGCCATGTTCATATTTATAAAACATCTTGTCCATTTTAACGAGTTGATTACAAAGGGTTTCACACAATGGCATTGACACACAACATTATATTGATTCGCTGCTTTCATTTTTTGGAGCCATGTGCATTTGTTCGTTTAGCGACAAATGATTTAGTAGGCAGTGCTATAAAAAATAGACCGGTTTCGGACTTTCAATCATTGAAGGCAATCGTGCAATCCAATTAGACATAACATTAACACCCACAGATACACTAAAAGAAGGGTCTAAACAAACTATTGTTTCTATCGCAAAATTTATTGATCCAACTGATATAGTATAGCTGCGAAATTGTCTTTTTTTAAAGTTTTCGCAAATGAAATTTTTCTTTTAGTATCGGGGCACTAACCAGCAAATTTTTTGCTAGCGAGCCATCCCACCACGCCAAACTTAAATCATTTAGCTATTTCTTTAAACAGTTGAAATGAGCGCTGCTTTGTATTTTCATTGGTATTGGCATACAATCACGCTCTTAATTCCTCTTTGTTGTTTAAAATATTGACAATTTGTGTTTTACCACCACCATATTCCTCAGCCAATTTTTTTTTGGTGACATGCTATGCATCTTCGATTACCTTTATTTTATCTCTTAACTTCAAAAATTAATTTTTAGCCACTGTATGCTAAAAGTACAAGAAAAATAATCAAAATTATTTTTAATTTTGACATTAAGGAAAAATTGCTACCCGAAAATGAATTCACAATCTTTTTAGTTCAAATGATTAAACTGTTCGACAAAGAAAAAGTACCAGAAACAAGGATAGTCGTTTCCGACATTTTTTTCGATACTGAATCCGAATCTGGATGCAGGATTGTCCAATTACGTCAAGATTTTGGGATATCCTAACCTAAAAGTGCAACAAAGGCTGTTTTTATGAGTTTCCAATATTTTACTGTGTTGTTAGGGAATTACAGCAGTAAAAATCAATTATGCCATAGTAAACTACCATTCACCCCCTCTCATTTCCAATTTTAAACGTCTAAATTTCTTTATATATTACCGAGATATCGTAAATCTTATATGTATCTACAGTGCCTGGCCATATTCCTCTAAATGTTTCAATTACATTTCATTTTTGGATTTATCGGTAAAACACCATCTATGACTGAAAAAATGCAATTGTCTTTCATTTCATAGATGGCGACATACCACTTTCTTCCCGGACATAAATCCCATTGAGAACCTTTGGTTTATTCTCAAGAGGAAGGTGGCACAGTGGTTAGCATGATTGCTTTAAGCTCCAGAGGCCCGGGTTCGATTCCTGGCGGGTGATGAAAAAATCATGGCTGGTTAATGTATATAGGATTAATAATTCAATCATTCATTATCCGTTAAAATAATAATTACGTAACTTCATAATGAAGCGGCCAAATCCCTCTATGGGATGTAGCGCCACCGAAAAAAAAAATAAAAAAAAAGTGGCCTAGGAACTCATCACAACCAAGAACCAGGCTTATTGAACGGCGTATTGTCGATATCGTTAAAGCCGCTAGTAATGTGTGAAGAGCATGTACGACGTGTGGAAACATTTATAAATATCAAAGGCAACATAATAAGTAAAATTCTACCTACGCTACACTAAAAAAACCTACCCTCCAGGCGTAAAAATGTATACACCAAAAGAGGCACATATACGAATGGTTTAAGTAGATACAGTTTTTTTTTTTGGAACATACTACCACATTTACGTATACATAAATAGATATAATTTGTAAGGACGACTATTAGTTATGTACACATACACATTACTAAACGATATTCATCAAATCGTCCATTTTCAATTTTGGTTGTGATGTAAAAGGACTTCAAATTATTTACACCAATACATAAAAAAGTCTTCGAATTTTTTTTTTTCAATTCTCTCATGACAAATGTTTCATTTACGTGATATAAATGTACTGTGTTAGCGTGAAGTTTACGAAGACTTTAGTACTACTAGGTCCTCGTAAACTGTACGTAAACGTTACGCCGCGCCTGGAGGGTAAACAACAATTTTTGTCATTTTGACAGAGGCTTTCTAAAAATTTAATTCACTTTGTTTAATTCGGAAATTCCCAGTAATTCGGGTTGATTTTTATATGTATTAATTTGGAAATATTTCTGAGTTGTTTCGACGTCCTAAGGCAATGTCAAATTAAAAACTACACGATAAGGCATAATCGCATAAATTGTTAATCTCGATTGATTTAATGTGAAGAACCCTTAAATTAGAAATTTGAAATGTTAATGGCTTGTCACAACATGGACCAGAAGTTAAAAGTTTCTTGATAGAACAAGTAATTTATGTTATGCTAATATTCTGTACTGTACTGTATGTAGTAATAAAGGGTGGTCCGATACTACCGTCATTCGTGTTATGATAGAAAATAAGTTAAATATTTTTTAGTTTTGTTCTCGAACATCATGAGACCGGTTGGTTTTGTTGGTGTGAGAACGTAACTCATAGAAAAAGTTAATACGCAATAAGAAAAAGTTGATAAAATAATTAAATAAATATCTATAAAATAAAAAGAGAGTAATAAAAAAAGAAAAAGTTTATAAAATTATTAAAATTTGGTGATGTGGTTAGCGATGATCAAGCCAAACAAATAAATTAAATCATAAAAAAAAAAAAAAAAAAAAAAAAGTTAAATATTTGACATTTACATGTCGCATTTGGGGCTCAGAAAATCCACACGTAACCACGGAGAAGCCGATGCATCCATAACGAGTGACTAGGCGGTATCATTGGTCCATATTTTTTGAAAATGAGCAAGAATCTGCCCTTACCGTCAATGGGAATTAAAATTTGGGACAAAGAGAGGCCGAGAATTTGACTCTCCAGTTAAAATTCCAGTTAAACAAACCGCAATATTATTTTACTCTTTATTAAACCGGGCCTGAAAAACGCAAATAGTTTATAAAACACTGATTTGTGAAATGTATATAGATACATACAGTTTTGTAACAAAATTTTTTGAAAAAAGCAAATCAATGGACACAAATATTTTTTTCGAGGCGTATGAAATAAAAATGGGTTTGTTTAATTCAGATTGAGTATGAGGTTGCCATGGAAATTATGAGGTCAAAACATGAAATTAGAGCCCTAATTATTTAATTCCTAAAAATATTCCATTAACATATCTATAACTTTACCACGAAGTACAAAACAATTAGATAAAAGGCATAATCAGTTGGTCACTGATCAACAACCTTATCTTAAATTAAAACATAAAATACAATTCGGATTTAGATACGTTAACGGTTGTTGTTAATTTTATTAATGAAATATTTATATAATAATTGGGATTGGAATTAATTTGGTTACAATGCCCAAACACGGACATAATCCACTTGGAGTGATGCCTTTTTTGAGTGTTGAACATTCAATTTCCAGGTTTTTAACCATTGCTTGCGTCCATTCCAGAAATCGGTAGCAGCGTGTGGTGAATTATTTGACCATGGTTTACCACCTGGATTAGATGCATCGTCTGGGAAATAGGAAATACCACCAACAGCCAAATTCATGACTAAATGGAATTCTTGATCGAACGGTGCCATTGGTGAATTAGAACGCCACGGATTTTGGACTCCTGGTGCATTTTGTGCAAATCCACCTCGGACCCAGAATCCAGATGGAACCTTAGCTATTTCAACATCATCAACACTGAATCGAATGTATTCTGGTGTCCATTTCATTTGATAGCGATGGAATCCCAAATCGAAACCTTCTCCTGGTGCCGAGTTGTGTGAAAAAGTTGAAGTTGGGAATCCATTGTAGTGTTTATTTGGCCCAAAATGTAAAGTGGATCCAATTTGTTCCGTCCCAATATTAACACCATTCTTTACTAAATTACGGTTACCTCGTGATTCCATCAAATCAATTTCACCAGATACTGGCCAGGGTCCGTATACATTGCGAGTTGGCATTAAAAATAGCGCAGGCCACAACCAATCACCGGCTGGGAGTTTTGCCTTAATTTCAACATGCCCATATAAGAACGAGAATGATTTGATGGTACTGATACGAGCACTTTTGATTGGATTGAGGATATGATTTGGTGAACCATCGCGTTTACATCCGTAGAATTCTGAATTTGTGCAATGCTCCAAATCTAATACACCCGATGACAAGAATCTTTCACCAAATTCGTCAGCGGTCAATGTTGGTCTGAGATACAATACGCCATCTTTAGCGTAAGAATTTGACCGATTATTAGTGTACCATTGGAATTCCCAGTTCTATAAAACAAAAACAAAAATATTTTTATTAAAACCTCTTGTTATATAAAAACTGTGCACACCAATATTCACTTACACCACCACCTGCTAAAGTGTTTTCATGTTGCCATTTTTTCATATCTAAATTATTAAACTTATCCTCGAAAATTAAAGCACCCGCACAAATGGATCCGCCTGGCCGAGCCGTCCCGCTCACGGTTGTAATACTAGTAGCACATTTTTGTTGTCGCTTGGTATCAGCCGATTCTATCAAACTGAATACAATCACAATGCACACCACTAAAAGTGCATACGATTTCATTTAATTTAATTATTGCACAGAAAATTTCTATTTGACGACTATTCGATTGAATCGTTCGCCAAACTATGAATATCAAAACAGGGTTTCAAGTTTATTAATAGTGTCTGGTGGAACGCCGATTTATTTTCATTTTATTACCTGATAAACGATAATTATGAATTCACAACAAAAACACGAATGAGAATTCTTTGACAATTCTTTGTATAACAAATAATTATTTATTCATAAATTTCAAATGTGAAGTAAATGATTTTAGTGTACAAATGGTTTGTGCTTATACATAGATCTTATCCAGACTTTAAGATAAAGATAAACGCATTAAACTGAAGGTCAAGGTGAACTAATTAATTTTGATGCAGTAATCTAGTTTTTCAGTTTCTCGTTTCTTTTTGGTTTGATGACATTTAAACTGTACAAACAGGTTTCTTGGACTTGGTTTATTAAAATTGAATTTTAATTTTTTTTTTTTTTTTGTTAATTAGAACTTTACATGATTGAAACAATTTTGCGTTAGTATTATCTTGAATGGAAAAATTTAGAATTTCATGTGGGACAGTATGAATTCATTTGGGAATAAATTGATTTTGACATTGGTAATTACGAATTTGAAGTTAAAAACCTATAAGTATATTATACAATAATAATTTTCAGCTAACTCAAATTTATTCTCATTCAGAAAAGTTTTCTTTTAATTCTTCCTCGACATCTGTACACAATTCATCATTAAACCTGAGAGAATAATATACGTGTAACAATTTTTTCGATCGCTCGAAAGTAAGACGATTCTTTATTGGCGAATGCACGTGTGCCCAGCTAGAAAATACTCTTTCAATTTGTGCTGATGATGCCGAAATTTTAAGTAATTTCTTTGCCATTTGCGATCAAATAGGCTACTTTATTTCAGCCACGTTCCAATAAACTATGGGTTTTTATGTATTTCTCATAGAGCATTTTGGAATATGTGTTTGGAATAAATGATCCAAAAAATCCAAAAAATCTAATTGTTGTCAGGTTGTTGTGATATTGTTGTTTTAGTTTTACCTGATCTTGAGTTAATGAACTAACCAACAATTATATGTTGTGATATTGGTTATTTAAATTGTTTCCGGATCTAGACTAATGGATTGGCTAACTCGATTTAATTGTTTTGTTGATTTTGGAATATCAGATGATATATGTATTATGGTAGAATCATCAGTTTATTTGTTGACTATGATTCAAATCAGATTAAGTGGATTACTTAATCTTGGAGATTTATATGTATATAAACCGTAATGTCAAGCTAATTGATATACTTGGTATAACAAATCCAAAGATTCTAATAAATTGTCCGTCAGACTTAGACTTAAGAGAATTAGTTGTCATCAGCTTACCGCGGGTGGGGGCTGATTCTGTTACGTAGGGTCTGATGGTCACCCTGCTGTGAGAAGGTGGTATAACCACCCGTGTTAGTTTAGGTAAGGATACCTTAGGGAACAAGACGGTCACCGGAGAAGCGTGTGATTGCTCAAGTATTTGATCTCCTCCTAACGGTTGTCATGCGTTAGGATTTGAGTGCCGAAATGTTATAAGGCCTTGTTACTTGGTATTAGTAGGATGTAGTTTGTTATTTTGTAGAAATACTCACCAATTGAAATACTTAGATGATCTGATATGTTGTCGAATTGATCTCGCCGTTGAATGAATTCTCGTAGCAAAGAAATAAAGAACGCTGTCCTTGAATGGTTTATAGAATTTCACTTTTATTTATTACTAGCTGAGTTACCCGGCGTTGCACGGGAGGTATATACTTCAAATACCTTGATTGTTATGGAAGAAATTTGTCCTTGTACTTTAAACGTGGGCATAAAACCTCCATCCTTAACAATTTGGGTTGCTCCAAAAGATGTCATTTGAAAGCATGAGTTGTATTTTCGAATATTTTGTAGAAAATGTCTGGATAACTCAGTAGTTCCGGAGACGTAAGCTAGAAGAGGTTCAGGTGGATCATCCAGAGGAGGCAAATTCACTTTTCCATATGAACAACACATTCCAGGCGATTCATTGTGAAACTTTAAAGCATGACAATACAAACAAATGTTTTCCATTTGCCCAATTGAAACATTGTAATCATAGTCTTTCTCGAAACTGAATGCTGCTAACTTTAAATCACCTCTAAAAGTTTCTATTAATCGTCCATATCGTAACCGATCGACTTTCAGCCGGCCCTCACGATGTTCAATGGTTTCAGTAGCTCTAGAAGAAGACATCCTGCTTCGTACATTTTCAAGTCGTGTTTCACGCTGTTCAGTTGTTTCATCAGCTCTTGAAGAAGACATCCTGCTTCGTACATTTTCAAGTCGTGTTTCACGCTGTTCAGTTGTTTCATCAGCTCTTGAAGAAGACATCCTGCTTCGTACATTTTCAAGTCGTGTTTCACGCTGTTCAGTTGTTTCATCAGCTCTTGAAGAAGACATCCTGCTTCGAACGTTTGCAAGTCGTGTTTCGTGCTGTTCGCTTGATTCAGCCACCCTTGCGGCTCTAATCTTCTTCGACTTTGCAGTTACCTGCCCAATTGATCTTTTTTTCGGTGGCATTTTTAAGCAAAAATGAAACGTGTAGCTAATTAATCAGGAATGACGGGCATTCAAAACAGAAATTAGTATTAATTTATCAAAACGATTTTAATGTTCCCTTCGATACGTTTCACCGCGAACTGTGTTTGAAAATGTCTTTATGGAATTTTTTTTAAGCAAAATCAAATGTTATCTACAATCAAAAAGTAATCATAGATTAACACGTTTATAAACTGAAAACTTAAATCTAATAAGAATGTATATTCACTTGAAATAATAATTAATACCTGGAAAATAATCACCAACAATTATTTTATTGCAATATAGCTAACTAATCGAGAACAACGGGATCCGAAACACAAATTAATATTAATTTATTCAAAACGATTAAAACTACGTCCACTTCGATACGTTTTACCGCGAACTGTGGTTGAAAATGACATTTCGAAAAACAAAAGAAGTTTTTCAAACTAAGGCAATTTTACACGTACAATAATTTGAATCCAAGGATGTTTCTTGTATAAGATGCTATTTTCAAATTTAAAACGCTAGTACTTTTCAAAGTCTTAGAATTGATTTTATGAAACAATCATTGATTATTTAAGTAATAAACTAAATAAAGTAATAAACTATTGGCGTTTAGTATGAAACTACTATTTTCATTAAAAGCCGCCGGTTGCAATAGTGGATTAAAATAGAATGTTAATTATTTCTGAAGTTATGTGGAAATTAGAACTCGCTGACTATGGTACATTTCAAAACAGGATATGATAAATAGGATATCATTTAACAGTACCTACATGTCAAACCAGTAAAAATGGATTATTAGTATGGATAATATAAGTGTTCATAGATTTGTCTTCAGTTAAAGTGATGAAAGATTGTCTTAAATTTAAATTAATAAAATTAATTTGAATAATTAAATCAATTATAGTACAGGTATGATTTATGTATAACAATCGCACGCTAGATATTCTTTTTGGTGTATAAATTTGCGGCTAAGGCGCTATTTCGGAACATTTAAATAATTGTATCTATGCATGTAAAAATGAATTCTTGATCCAGGGCAGACTTTCGGATTGGAGCATGTCACTAATTTCATATAACCCCTTTCCTAAAAAAACCTTTAAAAAATTGAAATTTGAGAAAAAATTTGTAACACAGCCCCTAGACCCCGGGGTCCAGCCCCTTCAAAAGTATCGTGGGCTTGGTCCTGAACATGCAACATATACATGGTAAAAATTTCATGGCGATCGGTAAAGCGGCTAAGGCGTTATTTCAGAACAATCAAATAATTGTATCTTTACATGTAAAAATGAATTTTTGATCCAGGGGCGGACCCCCCGAATTCGAACATGTCTCTTATTTCATATAACTCCTTTCCAAAACTCATTCTCGTAAAAAAATTTAAATTTTTGAAAAAATTTGTACCATGGCCCTTAGCCCCTGGGGTCCAGCCCCTTTCACAATATCGTAAGATTGGTCCTGAACATGCAACATTTGCATGGTAAACATTTCATGGCGATCGGTTGAGCGACTGAGAAGTAATTTTGAAATAATCAAATATTAAAATTAATTTTTGATCCAGGGCTGGCCCCCTCGGATTCCAACATGTCAGTAATTTCATATAACCAGCCCCATAAACTCATTTTCGTGGATAAATTGAAAGAAAATTAAAATTTTCGAAAAAAATTGTACCGCAGCCCCTAGACCCCGGGGTCCAGCCCCTTCTAAAATATCGTAAGGTTGGTTCTGGATATGCAACTTGTACATGATAAAAATTTCATGGCGATCGGTTGAGCGGCTGAGACGCCCATTCGGAACAAAGAAACAAACAGGAATTCATTTTTATATATATAGATATAGATATAGATAACTGATAGCTTTTGATGCTGCGTTCAAATGTTCAAATGTTTTTTTATTATATATATACATACATATATTAAATTGTTTAAAATTATATATGAATTGATTAATAAAATGTGACTAACTGAATTATTTACTTGAACTAATTGAATATTTTTATTTGCTTTATGTAAACGATTTTAATACGCGGTCGATAGATTGAATGGACTGATTTGAATTGATAATTGACTGTCTTGCGAATTTTTGATCGATGGACTGATATTTGGTAATATAAATTTTTGTGCTTATATACTAAATTGCCCCAGTTTGTTTACACTAATAACAAACTGATTTCCTGTAATTTTGTTAATTTGTGATTTTCATTACCAAATATACATATTTTGTTACATTTGCTTCCTTTCGATTTCAAATTATTGTGTGAAAATTGTATTGGTTTCGAATTTTTATTTATTGATTTTGGTTACCTTGCACATTAATGGAGTGTGCATTATATATTCCAATACAATTTTCGTATATATAAAAAAATATTCTACGTTGCGTTACGTAAGCGCGTGCAATATTCTTAATGTTAATATTTGTTGTTGTGACAATTATATTTTTATTTACTTTACGTTCTTATAGTTTTTGTTGCTGTAGATTTTATTTTTATTTTTATTTCTATGTTTATGAATGTCATGTGTTTCTGTTTTTGTTGTTGGGGATTCTTTTAATTAGGTTTGATGACTTACTGTGGGTTTCCACTTGGGATGCCTTTGCGAATAATCGCAATCTGTTTTAAATTTTTTCACACGGATGTCATACATTGAAAATAATTACATATCGGTATATAAATTTGTCTACGCAACCATAGACAAATTTACAATACGATTCGCAATCAAAAGTAGTCATGCCTACATCTTTTTCCATTGCAAATTTTGCATTTACAAAAAAAGTAAAAATTTCCCTTATTTTGTTTAGGAACATTTTCAATTCTCCGATAAACAAAGCAAGCTGAAATATTTTTCCTATGTGAATACTTTATTGTTTTTATTATGACTTTTTATTGACGTCTAGAAATGTCTAAATTGACAATATTATTTGGTAATACAAATACAAAAATATAAAGGGCTGAAACCTCACGAGGTGATCAGAACTTCGGTCTTTGGTATCTTCAATAATGTCATAAAGTTGGTGTGACAGTTTTGACATTATTGATTTCTATTTTAACCAAATTATATTTACTTATACAACAACAGACAAACAGGTCAAAAGCTTCAATAACATGGGTACAGGCATCCAATTTAAAACGAAAAATCGTATTCTAGAACTTTATACCGAAAATAGTATAACAAACTATACTGATACTTCTAACCGTTTAACTGACTATATTCCAGGAACTTATCCAAAAACTCATTTTAGAATCCCATTTACAAATTGCATGTCAAATTTCATAACAAACGGGTAAGGAATAACTAAGTTCCATCCTACAAAGCCATATTCCAAAGCTTTATCCAAAAATCATTTTATAATCCCATTTCCAACACACATATCAAATTTCATCATAATCGGTTAAGAAATAGCAAAGTTCCATCATACTTGGCCATATTCCTGAACTTCGTCCAAAACTCATTTCAGATTCCCAATTTGAATACACATGTCGAATTTTATCATAATCGGTTGAGAAATGGGCAAGTTCCATCATATTTAGCCATATTCCAGAACCTGATACAAATCTAATTTTAGAATCCCATTTCCATTACACATGTCGAATTTCATCAGAATCGGTTGAGAAATAGCCAAGTTCCAACATACTTGGCCATATTCCAGAACTTCATCCAAAATTCATTTTAGAATCCCATTTCTAACATACAAATTAAATTTCATAATAATCGGTTGAGAAATAGACAAGTTCCATCATACTTGGCCATATTCCAGAACTTCATCCAGAAATCGTTTTAAAATCCCAGAACTTCATCCGTAAATCATTTTAGAATCCCATTTCCAACACAAATGTCGAATTTCATCGTAATCGGTTGAGAAATGGGCAAGTTCCATCATACTTGGCCATATTCCAGAACTTCATCCAGAAATCGTTTTAAAATCCCAGAACTTCATCCATAAATCATTCTAGAATCCCATTTCCAATACAAATGTCGAATTTCATCGTAATCGGTTGAGAAATAGGCAAGTTCCATCATATAAAAAATTTGTTAACTATTCACCACATCCAAATCCAACCCCTACTCAACTCCAACTCAACTTCAACTCAACGCGCAAATTGACCCCTAATTTAATCTTCAAATCAATTCCCAATTCAATGCCAAATTCAATGCCCAATTCAATAATCAAATAAGCATATATAAAAAAATCGTAAATATTTATAAAAGCAGTTATTTTGGGTCAATTCGTATGGCAGGTACCCCACCCCCTTGACGTACAGTCTCCAAAAGCTTTTCAAATCTCCGCCTTGACCATAGAAACAGATTGGCGAAAAAAAAAATCCAAATCGGACAAGCCGTTCTCGAGATACCATGGGTCCAGACATCCAGACATCCAGACATCCAGACAGACGGACGGACATTTTTTTTTTTTTTCTTTTTCAGACTCAGGGACTTTCAAAACGTCGAGAAAAGTGGTTTTGGACCAACCAAATTTTTCGTCATTTTTGACAGGATTTCAATACTTTGGTCTTTTTAGACCGAAGTAATTTATCTAACACAGTGACATGAAACAAAAAATTTCCCTTTGCGAATATTCGCAAAGCATCCAAGTGGAAACCATAGGTTATGAATTATTTTGTGTTTATGTTTTGTGATAGGGGAAATTGGGGTTGATTGGTTATTTTATGTGTTTTATGTGTTTTTGTGTTTTATTTTTGTGTAGGATTGTGGATGAGGAATAAGGTGGTTTCACAACAAGGTGTTGGTTTATGTTTATGTTTATACTTTAATTCATCTGTACACTCAGAAAAAAAAAATCCTATTAACTAGTCAATAAGACTACTATTGAATTTAAAAGACCTATATTAACATTAACCCTTTCAAACGCCATTTAAAATTGACTTTCTTCCAAAAATAAAATTCGTAGCATAATTATGCACTGCTATGATATGGGATTGCTCATAAAACTGTAGTGTGAACATAAATACATAAGATAGCGATCGCACAAGAGAAATGAGACAAAAATTAAAAATTACGGTTGGTCGAAGCGATGAAACTTGATGTACAATATATTGTACAAGGCGTTTGAGAGGGTTAAAATACTTTTAAATTAACAATTTTCTTCTAAAATTAGTTATAGATCTAACAAGATCAATCATATTAATTATTTAATAGTACAAATTATTTTTCGTATTAGAAATACTGTTGAATCAACTTTCCTTGTATTATCATTCATATATGAAAGGGTCAATAACTTTAACAATGTGATCTTATTATTTAATAATAATTGCGATCTTATTAGTTTCACATTGGAGAAACCGGATTTCCTATTGATTTGCTCTTTTTATATTTGATTTTCATGTTATTTAAAAGTACGTATATACTATTTATATAATACTTTCTCATTTTAAATGATCGGTTTCATAGTAGATACTTTTGTTTCAATGCTGCGTTCATTTTATCCAGTGTCAATTTTATGAAAACTGTTTTATGAATCCCGTTTTGAAGTCTATTCCATTTACTATTGTAGTCTTACTTTGGCAATTTTACAACAACAATACCGTGTATTTTCATTCCGAAATGAAGAGATTCATTCCGCTGAGAAGTAGGAATAGCAAAATTCTCTTCTTCTCGTAATTGTAGTGTTTACTACTAGAGTACATATATTACATATATTTAGTTTTATGAGTTGGTAGTAAATAACAATTTTCAATTTTTCGATAAATCAGAATATTAAATTTTATTAATTATCATTTGGAATAATTATACCTTATTTAATAATTTGTTATCACTATTTAATGTTTGTTAAAATTCTAAATAATAAATTATATTTTAGAGCTTGGTACCAACTGTTGAAAGTAAAAAGAAAAATTATTCTGAAGAAGAATTGTTCTTACTTTGGGCAAAATTTCATTCCTATCCGGATAGGAATAACTTTTACCAAAGTAAGACGGCATATAAATTAAAAACAAAAAAATCTCGTATCTCTTTTTTTCACTCCATTTAACGTATTGAACTATTTCACATTCATCGAGTTTTAAAATAAGCAATAATTATGCACATTTGATTTTGATATTTATGTGGTGCATCTGCGAAATTTCGTACAACAACGTTGACGATACAAATTTGGCGGTGAATTAAAGTTTTAATTATCTAACTAAATTATTACAATAAATAATAAAAAAAGTGTTGGGGTTAATTTAGTGAGAGTGAAAAATAATTAAATTAAATTTTAATAACAGTGGAAAGGAGGTTATATATATATATTTTATTTGCATGATTTGTTTTTTGTGTATGATCGTGGTGGTTATAATTAACCGTTTTGTGGATTGCATGTGGTTTTATATACATAAATGCGTATCTCCAATTTTTTTTTATTCAATTGCATGGTATAGTGAAAATAATATCTCAGCGAAATTCTGACAGATCACGCGCATCTACAAAAACAAAAACAAATAGCGTAAACACAGCGATGTATTTAGGCTTATTTGTTTACATTTTGAGGTTAGAATTTGTCTATTTTGAATTATGTTTTTCCTCAAATTTATTCACTATAATTAATGTAATTTTAATTTAGATAACACACTAGAATTAGAACTTTTGATAACACAAGATAATTTTAATATCATTAGTTTGCCTCGAACAAATTGAAATTTAAAATCGAGTTTTTTTTATTGTTTTGCTTTAACTCGAAAAATGACATTTCTTTCTAAATATGCCTATGTAGTTCGTACCTTAAATGGGTATAACGTTACATATCCAGTGGTGTTGTTAGTATTTTTTATATTTTTTTAATTTTACATGTTATTTTAGAATTTACCTATAAAATAATTAGAATTTTTAATATTTTCTAATATAAATTATATTATGTAATGGAATCAAATTTCACATATCTTTATTTATAATTTTTTTGGTTTTAAAAATATTACTCAGCCGACCCTCCTCTGAATTTTTAATTTTGTTTAACTACTTCACTGTTGGCTGCGCACAAGGATGAAAAAATGAGTTTCGCTGAGATATTATTTTCACTATACATATGTTTGATTTCTAAAAAATGATAAATATAAAAATGCAACAGGTTTTCTGCCGTTTTTTTGTTCACTCATCTATAGGATGTTTTTTATGGAAAGTTTGGTTATAAAGGCAACATTTCGTCGGCCATGCTCTTAATGTTACAGTATATTATCAGGGGTACAAATTGAAAATGCGGGATTGATAACAGATGGCGTTACTAACGCTATACGCATCAGGCAGTACTGTGACTATGTTCATGTCAAAGTTACGTCTTATAGCTTTAATTTTCAGTATGTGTCAATTTGTCGCAGTGTCAAATTCATAGTTTTTTTGAGCTCTCAATATGTCGAGTTTCGTGCCAACAAAACAGCATTTGCGGGAAGTTTTAATTTACTTCTTTAATTTGAAGAAAAGTGCTGCTGAAGCACATCGATTGGTCTCCGAGACTTATCCGAGTCATGTTCCATCGGTTTCAACGTGCGAGAGATGGTTTGTGCGGTTTAGAAGTGGTGATTTTGACGTTGAGGACAAAGAGCGGCCGGGCCAAGTGAAAAAGTTTGAGAATGCTGAATTGGAGGCAATACTCAATGAAGACTCGTGTCAAACTCAACAAGAGCTCGCAGATTCATTGGGAGTGACACAACAAGCCATTTCCCATCGTATAAAAGCCCTCGGAATGATCCAAAAGCAAGGACATTGGGTGCCGTATGAGCTGAAGCCGAGAGACGTCGAGCGCCGTTTTTTTGCATGCGAACTGCTGCTCGAACGGCAAAAACGGAAGGGTTTTTTGCATCGCATTGTTACTGGTGATGAAAAGTGGATCCGTTACGATAACCCGAAGCGCAAAAAATCATATGGTTACCCCGGCCATGCATCATCATCGACGGCCAAACCAAATATTCACGGCGCCAAGCTCATGCTCTGTATTTGGTGGGACCAGCTGGGTGTGGTGTATTATGAGCTATTGAAATCGAACGAAACCATCACAGGAGCACTATACCGAACTCAATTGATGCGTTTGAGCCGCGCACTCAAAGAAAAACGGCCACAATACGAGCAAAGACACGACAAAGTAATTTTGCAACATGACAACGCTCGGCCACATGTTGCAGCGCCGGTCAAAACATACCTACAAACGCTGAAATGGGAAGTCTTACCCCACCCGCCGTATAGCCCAGACATTGCTCCTTCCGATTACCACCTTTTCCGATCGATGACACATGGCCTAGCTGACCAGCGCTTCCATTCTTACGAAGAAGCCCAAAAATGGGTCGATGACTGGATAGCAGCCAAGCCGGCCGAATTTTTTCGCGACGGTATCCGTAAATTGCCAGAAAGATGGGAAAAAGTTGTGGCTAGCGATGGACAATACTTTGAATAATTCATTTGTTACCATTTTTTCAGAATAAACGTTCAAAAATAGAAAAAAATCCCGCATTTTCAATTTGTACTCCTGATATTATTTAAGATAACAAATTTTTCATATAAAATCTGTGTATATTAATATAAATAATAATCTTGTAATAGCTCAAAATGAATACTACTGAGAACTCCGATAATAATATTAGTATTGCTAACATTGAAGACGAAGAACCTCATAATAGTTTATACGGAGATCAACTGAAATTACTTATTTGTGGAACTTTCGGGTTTGACCAAGCTGTTTTAGACCGAGTAGTTGGTAAACTACACTTTATTTTTTCTAAAATTATTCTTACTTTGTAATTAACTTAAAAAAATTTAGTAAAGAATCTTTAAAACAAATTTAAAACTGTAAATATTTTTAATTTTATAGTATGTATTTACAGAATAATGGTGATAATTTCTTTGTGATTTTTTTTATTCTAAAGTGTTCATTAGACATTGAGAGCCTCTTAGTTATCACCGATAGTGATATTAATGATTTATTTCCAATCAATATGTTAGGGATCCGTGCCAAATTTAAATATCATTTAAATATGTGGAGACGTAAAGTAAATTAGTGATTTGCTTTCTCATAGTTTTCAAATATTTATAATTAATTATACTTTTCTTGACACAATTTCTGTTAGTACTTCGTGTAGAGAGTGGATTAATTCATGTTCATCACCAAGCGACCATTATCCATTATCCCCATTATAAGTAATTTCAACTTACTTGCCATTTTAAAACAGTCAGGTAAAGGAATAAATATTCTCAATTATTATAACGAGTACCAGCTCTTAGAGGGCATTCAACAAGAAGATTTAATATCTTTAATCATAGATAGCTTTAAAAATCAAAATAGGTCCATGTCCATGTCTGATATTATAAATTGCTCCAATGCAATAATAAACCTTTTTCCGAGTGAAGATATTGTGAGTAATGTTGCTTTTAAGTTGGATACAATTTTATTTTATTTTGCATGAGTACTATTACCATTAAATTCCAATTAACGATATATTATAAGTTTTTTTTGTTAATAATCAAAAATATTTGTTAATATTTGTACAATATACAGGAATACTACTATAAAAATCGAGGGCACGGCCTCAATCCTATTGGTAAACTTCACGATAAAGCCGCTAATGCAAGAGTCAAGTTAAGAAAACGAAAAAAAAATACACGTGAAATTAGTTTACGAAAAGGTACAAGTTATATTTATATATTCATATATTGTATAGAAATAACTACCTGTACATATGTATATATTCCAGAAATATCCAAAACAGATGACATCGAAGTTGATTCCAACGTAGGAGTTGACGAAATAGTTTTATGGCTTACACATAATAACGAGCCGTGGTCTGAGGTAGAGAAAAAATGGACAGATATCGCAAGCTATCGCCAGAAAGACATTAAATCGCACAATTCGGAACTGCTAAAAAAGTTGCCTTTATTGAAACACAGCCTTGGTTACACTCTGGTAAGAATTGAATTGATTGATTTACAACAATAAATTAATTATAATTTACGTACATTTTTTTAGATTGATCTAGATTACAATATTTTATTTCCCGAAAACCAATCAAATTTATTCGATATGGTCAGCGTTTTCAATTAAAATTTGACCTTACCTGAAAAATCACGTGAAGGATCAAGCTTCAATTCATGCCCTGCAGCAAATAGACGAAACAATCGAAGAAAGTATGTAATATCCGTTATCCTTTTATAGTAATATATTTATGTTTCTTCTGTTTTTTTCTGTCAGATTCACGAGATTGTCTTATTTTTATGCTTCTTCACACAATTTTTAAATCGTCAATAATTTCACGAGCCAAGAATAGTAAAAAAAATAATTGGAAGCCCAGCATTTCGGACGCCCAGCAATCAACAATTATATATTGCATCACAGTTAATCAACTTAATATTAAAGTGGAAGAGCTGAAAAAGAGGTATATCGAGAAGGGTTTAACCTTTCAACCAATAGTAATAGGTGAAAATCTTAAATCTTTGACGAATTTTTATACATTTTATGATGGCATCATCTATAAATTTCCCAGCTTTCTAAAGAGCTTAGACATAACATTTAAACTAATACATGTTATGAATTTTGAGTATACCATTGAAGGTAAAAACATTTATTGGTTTATAGAAACTTTCTTTTATAATTTTAATTCAAACATAAACCCTAACATCACGTCTGATGACTTGTAAATATTGTTGTCAAGCTATTTTTTATATTTTAATAGCAGTTACAACGTTTAATTAAATATGTTCAAATGTTTTATCTGCCAGAAATGTTTTTTTTCCTCCAAAATTTTAATTAATCATATAAAATCATATCATACTAAAAATATCACACAATTTCAGTGCCTTCACGATAATTGTTTCCAAAATTTCTCAAACTTACATTCTTTCAAAAGGCATTTAGACAGAGTTCATATTAGTGATTATAAACCTGAATCTAAGAACCATGTTCAGAATCAAGAAGAATTCAATAAAAATTGTTCCCATCAGTTACATGAAAATATCGACTCGCCTTCTGCAAATGCAATCGATTCAGCAATAGGTACTGCAATAACGTCACAAAATTATCAAATTAATCTAATCGACCCTGATATTCTTTCTGAAATTCATCCAGGAGTTTTGTTTACATTGGCTCTTCATAATAATAATAATTTTAATCGGAAAAACGAATCGAGTAATAATTGAGCATATACATAAAACTTCAAATTACAGATCCCATTGCAAATGTACTACATTCTAAAATTTTACCTTTAATTGAAAACTCTATAGCCAGATATGAAGCAAAAAATATACTAAAAAACCTCATGTATCCATTTATGATAATAATATTATAACTGAATACAGATTTCTTGAAGAACTACAAAGACTAGATCTATTTAAAAAGCCGTTGTTTTATGTGATCAATAATGAGGTGTGTGAAGTAATTGTTAATAATATACCAACGCTTGATTCAAATAAAGTTACCGGAATTATGATGCCTATTGATTTTCAGATTAAAAAATATTTCGAATGTGAAAACATTTTAAAATTAACCTTAGAAAATACAAAACAATTAAACGAAAAATCTTCAAATCGCTTGTCTAACGTAGTACATGGAAGTGTATGGAAAGAAAAATGTTAGCTTTCTCAGAAAAAATTACCATACCAATAGTTTTTTATTTGGATGACTTTTCTATTGATAATCCTTTGGGACCTCATGTGAAAGATCATTCAATTTGTGGGGTATATTATACGTTCCCAACTTTGCCTGTAAATCAGTTGTCAAGGCTCAATAACATATTTGTTGCAGGATTTTTCAAAACTAAAGATCGTTCCGAATTCGGTAATATATTTACATTTAAGCCGTTTGTAGAAGGTAATAAGAAATTGGAAACGGAAGGAATATACTTTAAAATTGATGGCGAAAATGTAAATATTTTATTTGTTTTATCTTTCGTACTTGGTGATAATTTAGGATTAAATACTTATCTAGGCTTTTGTAGTAGTTTTAATTCTAGTTATTTTGCAGAAGCTGCAAAAGAAACAAATCTCAAACACAAAATGATCTAATTGAAATCAAAGATGCATTGCGCAATAGAGAAAGTTATGCAAATGATTTGATAATTAACAACGAAAAGCTCACTGGCATCAAAGAAGATAGTTTTTTTAACAGCATACCTAGTTTTCATGTAATTTTTATTTTGACATTATGCATGACCTATACGAAGGTATTTGTAAGTATAACGTTTCAAAAATATTACTATATTTTATTGAAAAATTAAAATATTTCACGTTAGATAACTTAAACTACAGAAAACAAATGTTTGACTATGGTGAATCAGAAATAGGAAACATTTCACCACCTTTGACGATAGCTTCACTAAAATCAAATACTTTAAAAATGACTGCTCGCGAGACCATGTGTTTTGTTAACTATTTGCCTTTGATGATTGGTGACTTGATTCCTGATAATGACAAAGCTTGGGAATTATATTTGGTACTAATAAAAGTAGTCGATTTAACGTTAATGTCCGAGTTTAATGAGCAACAGTTAAAATCATTTTAACTTTTAATTTCAAAGCACAATTCCCTTTACATAGAAATATTTAACGAACCATTAAAACCTAAGTATCATTTTTTGGTACATTATCCAACAGCCATCCGAAAATGTGGTCCTTTAAAGCATTTATGGTGTATGAGGTTTGAAGCTGTGCATAGGATTTATAAGAACTCGGCTAAAGTGACCAATTCAATAATTAACATTTCATACACTTTAGCAATGAAAGCTGGTCTGAAATTTGCTCATCTTCTCTGTAATAAAAGTTTTTTTTGAAAAAGATTTAATTTTTGAAGAGAAAGATGTTTTAAATTGCAATCTTTACCAAGAATACAAAAGTATTAATCAAAATATATTGGATTTTAACCATGTTTCATGTGTAAAAAAATTAACATTCAAGGAAAAATTTTTAAAAAACAGTTTTTTCTAACTAAATCAGATAATCAAACAGGTATGAACATTTATGAAATTAATGCATTTAACATATTTTGTTTGTAAACAGTGGAATATTTCTTATTTCAGCCACCATTACCAGTCTTATATAATAGAGAGAGAAGTGGAAAATTTTTCTTTACATAACATTCTTGAATTTCATGGCCCCCCCAATATTACACATACATGTATTAGTTAATGGTATGAAAGCTTTTCGATTAAAAAAATATTAAAATAACGAAGAAAATGGGACGTAAATTAATTTCCTAGTACTTTATTATGATTTAACATTTTACAATGAATACCTGAATTACCTTAATATAATAAGAAGCTTTATCAAATTGAAATATTTATTTAAAATATGTGTAATATTACAAATATATAATTACCATTATAAAAAAGCAACTGTTATAATTTATTAATATAAAAATGAATTAAATAATAATAAAAATAAATAATAAAAAATTATATAAAATATTTGTTTTATTTTGAAACAAAATATACAAAACATTTTCTGATTTAACATGATCATACTATTAGTTTATTCTATAGTAATATGGTTCGTCACATTGCCCTAATTTTGCCTTCACATTGCCGTAATTAGACTCATCCTATTGATTGAATGTTCCAATTATTATTTTAAATCGACACTTTTTTATCTCACATTATTTGTAAAGTATGTTCCTAGAGTTTTTTAATAATATTTGTCCTATTCAAATAATGTTTACTATTGTTGAAAATAATGTTATAAATATTATTGTTTCAAAAATAGGCATAATTATTCGTTTTGTTTTAATAGTATACAATCCTATATTTTTAACACTGGGTGCATTATTTAATTAATGTTCTATACTTTTTAAAATTAATGTGATTAATTATCAATCAAAAATTATTTAAGTGTTGATACAACAGTAAATATTCACTTTTATAATAAAAGTTTGGAAATTATTATTATAATATTATCGATCCCGTTGACCAAAAACAATAGTAAAAAATTATTAGATGTACATGAAATTCTATTAATTTTACAGTATTTTTTCTGAGTGATTTATAGAAACTACAAATAACATAAAATTAAAATACAGATAATTAAAATAAAATTATTCCAAGAATAATAAATTTAATAATAATAAATTATAAAAAAAATTCGCTGTCAAAATAAGTAAGCTAAATCAATTGGAATGACCCTACTTATTTATTTAAAATGGCGGCCAAATAAATCAATAAGTATCGTTTGGAAAACAGCCTTAGATACGCATTGTCTAACAAAGTCGTTGATGGTGCTTTTCTTCCTGGAAGTTTCGTAGCGTAAGCTGGTCTTAACTTTTTAATGAATGACTTAAAGTGTTTCGATTCCACCAATCTTAAGGGCAGGTTTCATCTAGAGTTACCATACGTACTCTTTAAAGAGTACAAGTACTCTTTTTGAGCTCCTGCTCTATTTTACACTTTTTTCTTTGTAGATGTACTATATTGTACTTTAGGCTTCATTTAAAAAAAATTCTTTAGTTCAAATCGCAATTTTTCGGACGAGCAATTAATTTAAATTTTACAATGCTACTAGAAATAATATATCGATAAAATTCCCACACACAACTGTCAAAACACGTTTCACGGCCTTTAGACATCGAATCGATTATTTTCAATTTACACTGTCCGTATACTGAAGCATTAAAAGGGGTTGGCAATTTTGTACAGCTTGCCTATAAAAAGCTGCTTTTTCACTCCAAAACAAGGTGGCTATCGTTATTTCCCTACTTAAATCGTGTATCCTGAAGCGCTGGGTATCGTACTTTCTTTCACAGTCCGGTGTATCAGTTATTTTAAAAATGTTTTTTGAGAATCCACTCAATGAGTGTTATTTATGGTTTTTGCATTGGATAATGTACATCTACCATAGCCAAATTTTAAAAATGGAAAACGAAAACAACTCTCTTCTAGAAAGTATTTCAATTTTAGATTTAAATATAAATACCTTAAAGGAAAGACGTGAAACTAAGTTTTAACATCTCAAGGTAAAGTTAATTTTGAAACAAAATGATGATTGTCCTGTTAAATACGAATCCATAAAGGGGAAATTACTTGAAGTTTATAAAAATTGCGAAGAATATTTATCTAAATGGATGCAAACAGTACAAAATATTTTCGTGGATGAACTTAAATGCAATACCGGATTGGAGTTCGATTGACATATGCATTAAGCTTCTTAATCAAAAACGCGCTAGCATAATCGACAGCAAAATGATACGGGATTCTGATTTAGGTGAGTCATTAGCTCACGAAAAATGGGTCAGATATTTCAAAACAGATTATGATTTTATGAAATTACGGCTATTTGGATCTTGTACTCTTTTCTTTTTAGGATGATATGGTAACGCTAGATGAACCCTAGATGAAACTTTCATCCGAATACTAATTTGGCGAATTCCTGATTTAACTCTATCTCTTCTTTTTCACTCAACTTGTCAAAGTAATTTGCAACTGAATTTTATTGAATTTTTTAAAGTTCAGATCTGAATTTATGAGGTTATGAAATTGTACCCAGTCCATGTAACAATCTAAATTATTATACTTAGAGTTTTTTTCGTATTCGTGAGAAATTATAGCATATACTTCTTTTGCAAACCTTAAATGTCTTATTTTTGGCCTCCTTGCTCTAGGTTATAAACTCTAGCTTTATGGTTCATTTAGGAACTTCAAATATTACCATATTTCGCAGAAGTAACAACAAGAAAAATTTGATTGTCTACGAATTTTCTACATTGTCTACATATTGTCTACATTGTCTACGTCGAAAACTATTGTCTACGCTATTGTCGATACTTGCATGTAGACAATCTTAAATTACGTGTAGACGCACAACACTGCAACTATGGCATTATGTACAAGACGGCTGATTGCAATACGGCACATGATACAATATGGCAAATTCTAAAACTTGGCTATTTCTTAGCCGATTCTGATTAAATTTGACAAGTGCAATGAAAATGGACTACTAAAGTGGATATACGATGAAAATGGTATTCTAAAACGGATTTTAGATGAAGTTCTGGAATATGCTCAGTTATTATGGAACTTGGCTGTTTCTCAACTGATTATGAAGAACTTCGGCATATACAATGGAAATTGGATTCTAAAATGAATTTTAAATGAAATTCTAGAATATGGCCAATAATGATGGAACTCTTTATATTAGGGTGCATGTTTCTCTAGTTTAAGTCTTTGATTCCAGATGTCAGCCACTCCGCGTTAAAAGGCGAATCGGTACAAAATGCTTCATTTAGAATTATTTGAATTCTCTAGAACTCCCATAGCTCTTTAAAATGCCAAAATTTTTCGGTTTATTTGTATTTTTTAATTCTGTAAGTTAACTAGATATTTTGTTTTCATTTTAATCTGTGGATTGGTATAATTCTTGAGCGATAAAAATATTCAATCTAGCTTCATTCATTGAACTCCGAATTCTCTAAAGTAGTTAATTTTGATTACTTTGCTTATTTTTAGTGTTTTTTTAGTTAGTACCGAATATTATTTAAATTTAAACTCTAGCTGAGCCATGAAAGTTAAATTATTCAAAATTCGACCCCAAAAATGTTTCTCTTTTAAATTCTTCAAACACTTTAGTCACAAAAAAAAGAAAAAGCACAAATCTTTAAGAAATGCAAACAAGACCCTTATACATAAATATCCAATCCCCTCGCGTCATCATCCTCGTAAAACGTAACACATTTTTGACACTTTATATAACATTTTTTTGGTAAACAAAAATTAAATACAATTTTCTAAAAAATATTAGATTTTTTCATTTTTAAATGACGATAACCTTTTTATCTCTCAACCAAAAAAAAAAAAAAAAACACAAAATGGAAACACTGTTAAAGAAAAAACATTATAATAATATTTTAATGTTTAGAACAGAAGAACAAAAATATTAACGAAATGGGAAAATTTACGCATACTTTTATTGTATGTACGTGACTTTGCATAAAATATCATATAAGTGAAAAAAAAAATTTTATAATTAAATATTTTATTTAAGCACAAAAAAAATGAAAATTCTTTCCTTTTGTTTTTGCTCATAAATAAATTTGTATTACAAAAATGTAAAAATTTCTATCTTCCTGTCTCATCGTATATCTGCCGCTTGCTCAATGCTCATTCCCCAAGCGGCGCTGTACACATATAGAGAGACCGAAAATTATTATTTACTAGCAATGTTTTCTTTAAAAACAAAAATTATGTATTTAGTAAATGTGTTTACAGTGTTTTGTGTTTATAGGGGACGAAATAAATAATAGCTAGCTAGTAACATCAAATCGGAGATTTAGCCGTTTAGTTTTTTTTGCTGTTTTCTTTTAAGATTTTTACAAATCATAATAGACTGACGACGTTTACATATCCTACAGGAATTGAATTTTGCGAAGAAGATTGCCCAGTTTAATTTTCATTGAATATTAATATTTGCTAAATAATGTTCTTAAAAGATTTTGTGTTACGCTTGAAATCTTTACCATTTTTTTCGACTGCTAAAATCATTTTAAATCAAATCTTGACATTATCATCAAAAGAATACCTCTATAATGCTGTGGAAGTCATTTGAATGAAATTGTGTTCCATACTTAATGGCAATATATGTATATTGTATAATCTTTCTAATAAAATAAGCCGCTTTGAAAAATATTCATTCGTCTTTGAATTTAGAGGCAAATTAAATTACAAGCGTTACACGGACCACCCATTAGAAGATTGACTAGGTCCTATAACCATTTCGGCCATATACTACCCACCAAAACATGCAATAAAAATGGAGCAATTTGATCATTTCTTTACATCATCGCATTATATCAGAGACGATTATAATGCAAAACACCAAAAGTGTTAATCAAAATTTGTGACAAAGAGAGGCCGAGAATTTAGTTCTCCAGTTAAAATTCCAGCGTAATATTATTTTACTCTTTTAAAAACCGGGCCTGAAAGGCGCAAATAGTTTATAAAACACTGATTTGTGAAATGTACACATTTTGTAACCGTCACAGAATCAGAACAAAAAAAATTACAAATTCTTTTTGTTGTCAAAAGCCAAAATCAAATCAAAAGAAACCTCAACTAACGAACGGACACAATACATTCGTTAAACGAGGTTTACCTGTAAATAATAATATAATATATAATTAATTAATTAGTGGAAGTGTTAATAATTAGTAATAAAATAAGTAATGTATTTTAGTGCAAAATTGGAAAATGTAATCCACCTCATTAAGGGCATAATTTTGATTTCAATAGTACGAAAGTCTTTTTGGATTGAATTAGAATTAAAATTAAAATTGACTAAATTGGTTAATGGCAGTTAATTTTCATGTCTTTATTTTACTTATATTTAAATGTAGCGTGGTTTTTATTTTATATACAATTGACACAATTGCATTGAAGCTGGGTACATATAGTATAGGAATATTTAATAATTTTTGTACATAATATGCAGTTTTGAAATTTAATACATTATAAATATTATGGGATCTTATTCGCCAGTAGTGTATTATGTGAATATATACATAATATGGTGTGAAGGAAACATGTACTCATCGATACGTCCCTGCTGAGCATATGGAAGGTTATGTGAAAGCAAAACCAACAAAAATGTTTATACAAGCCATGTTGAACAAACACTTAAGCTATAAAAATTGTCGTCAGAATGTATAAAATAAATCAGAAAATATTGTATACACAAAACTAACACAAATGCTTAAAATATTGTTTACATTTTTGTTAGGTTTTATCAATGCCGTCTTGAATATACAGGCCTATGACTACAAACAGTGAAGACACACTAAGTCTCCGCCGCTATGTGGCAGTGTAATAAAGTAAAGATATTGTTTTTGTTTTGTTTATTCGCCTTTAAACCACCGCAAGAGGTGCCACGATCGCCACTAGTTAAAGGTGAACAGCAACTCAGCGTTTATTTTTGAGTGTGCTATTTTTGAATTATTTTACCGCTGAATAAAGAAATATATCTTTCATGTGCAATAAAAGATTGTTTTGAACCGAAATCAACAACAAAATTGTCCAAATATATATTTTTTTCATTGCTGTTAACCTTTAACTCTAGTTTCAATATCGTCCACCAGATGTCAGCTACCTTGCGTTAAAAAGCGAATAGATCATGTTTTCCGAAAGAGGCAGAACGATTGTTGAAAGAGTACATAGCGTTTTCCGAAAGGAGCAGCACGGTTAAAAAAGAAGTACGGAGCGTTTGCCACTAGATGTCACTACATGGTAGTGGCTTTGTTAAGTGACTGCCGTAAAATGTTCATTCTGGGTGATCAAAACCAAATACCGTACATCGACCGGCTTAATTATGTCAACATGCTTTATTTTGATGTAAATAAGTTTACAACACGTTCTAAACATCTTAATACAACCTATAGATGCCCTGCGGATGTGGTACATGCATTACAATCAATTTATCATCAATTCTATACCACTAATAATAATAGGAAATCAGTCAGTTTTAACAAATGCCGGTTGATTTCTGATATTCCAGTTATGCCAAATTCACTGTACTTAACTTTCACAAAACGCGACAAAAGGCAATTAACTAACAATTTAAAATTACCTGATTGAAGTAAAATCCTAACTTCAGCTAGCGTTAACTGTGTCCGACTGTCTGACAAAGAAATTAAACTATTCGATAGCTTACCACATGCTATAGTAGCATTAACCAGACACACACACAAATTTAACTACTTTTCACCGATTGAAGGAGACCAACTGCACTCTTTAATACGAATTGCTTTAACTGCAAACCAATATAACCTCGCTCATGTCATCGATAAATCTGGTTCCAGTACCAATCAAAGCCCAGCACATATTTTGGAAATATCAGACTACAAGAAGACTACAACAATGGCAAAACCACCAAGAATTAGGAACCATTCATTTTATTTCCAAAATGTAAATAAAATGTCTTCGAAAGCAGCTCAATCTCGCATTTTTGTGTTAAAAACGCTCTTCCCGGTTTATATCATCTGTGAAACTTCATTTCACAAAGGAATCCTGAGTTCTGAATTCTTTCCTAGCCAATATGTGGTTTATAGATGCGACCGATCACCGCTAACTAGTGACAAAAATCTGGCGGAGGAGTACTCATTGCGGTTGATGCATCATTATCGAATGAGTTAGTTGAAATATCTAACCTGTCCATCGAGCAGGTGTGTGTTAAGATCGCAATCAACAAAAAGTAAATTTTTATCTACGTTGCATACGTTCCCCCTGGCTCACCGATATCATCTTACACCGCCTGCTGCGACACAATAATGGAAATAAACAATGCTGTTAATTCAACTGATACAATCTTGATCATGGGGGATTTTAATTTTCCAACAATTAGCTGGTCATATGACGAAGAAATGGATGAAATTTTACCATTGAACGTGAGTTCTGAAATTGAGTGTCTGTTTATCGATACTGTTTTCGATATAAATCTTAGCCAAATTTGCGAGGTGCAGAATGGTCTTGACCGAATTCTAGATCTAATTTTTACAAATGAACGGAATCTATTTAAAGTAAATAAATCACCATCACCATTCTTTATTAATGATATTAACCACAAAGCCCTAGAAATAATTTTTGAAAGCAAGGGTAGCAATATTATTGATAACCATCAAAACAGAGAGCCGTATTACAACTTTAGAAAAGCCGACAGAATAAACCTTCATCTTTGTTTTGAGCAGATTAACTGGAAAAATGAACTAATCAGTAGCAACATAGGTATTAACGTGGAGAAATTCTACAAAATTATATCTGAGGGCATTGCACTATTTGTTCCTACTACTACTGCGGCCAAATCGAACAAATATCCACCATGGTACGACGGTAAACTAATCAATCTTAAGAACAAGAAAGACAAAGCTTACAAAGCAAATCTCAAAATCAGTTCAGACGAAAGCAAACATAAATTCACTGCGTGTAATCAAAATTTCGAGAGATACTTTGAGATAAAGTATAATAGTTATATAAGCCGTATTAAGGAAAAAATAAGAAACGATCCAAAACATTTTTGGAGATTTTTTAAAGAAAAACGTGAAACTAATGGTTACCCAGTGTGTATGACATTCAAAGAACGTAAATCCTCTGACCCGCAGGTTATATCAAACATGTTTGCGGAGTTTTTTCAATCAGTTTATAAACCGGAAGACATTGATAAGTATGAACAATATCCAAACAATGGTGAAAACAATGTAACCATACTAACACCAAGGATTGAAACCGAGGATATTCATCGAGCTTTAGAAGTATTCGGAGATGGATGTGGTCCTGATGGCATTCCAGCTTCATTATTGAAAGATTTCACATCGTTGGTAACTCCTCTGTTTCTTCTATTTAATCAATCATTACAACTAGCCGTATTTCCAAAGAAATGGAAAGTAACAAGAGTAACACCAATTTTCAAAACAGGAGCAAGAAATAATGTCTCTTGTTACAGAGGAATTACATCAATATCTTCAATACCCAAATTATTTGAACTGGTTGTATGCAACTCATTCAGATCTTTGGTTCCTCGATTCATCTCACAGTGTCAGCATGGTTTTATACCCAAGAGATCAACATCAACAAATCTTATTGAATTTACCAGCAACACCATTAAAGAAATTGAGATGCATAAGCAAGTTGATGTGGTGTATACTGACTTTGCCAAAGCCTTTGACTCTATGGAACAGTTATACAGATTCGGGTTTTCTAAACAGTTTGTTGCGTGGGTTAAATCATATTTGAGTAATCGCATTCAGTATATTGAGCTTAGTAATAGAAGATCAGAATCAATTCAAGCTACTTCAGGAGTACCACATGTTGGTCCTTGGATCTTCATAATTTTCATCAATGACTATGGGGATAGTCAAAATCAATTGAATTATCACGTATTAATAATAATCACTTTTATTACACGAACATATTTTTGTTTATGTTTACAAAATTCACACATAAAAATGTCTAACAATTTTTGACAACAAATATTTAGTGACATCTAGTGAAATTATTTGAAAGTTGCTTATGTTTTCGGAGTTTTCCAAAAGATGGTAGCTCTTGCGGTTGTTGAAAATTTGACATTTAAACATGATCTATTGTTTTGTTTTATCTTTCCTGTTAAAATAGTTTTTTTTTTCATTTAGTGCATTATATTACGTCAACGGGAGATGTCACGCGTTTGTTTTACGCTTTGATTTGTTTTTCAAATCGAGTACATAAATTAATTTTTATTTGATTTAATTTATTTTCAGTAATATTTCCAATATTTTATTATTAAAATACATAATATACTAGATTTATCTAAAAAAATTGAATTTACATTGAATAAACTAAATTCCTCTTTGATCAGAAAGTGCGTGCCTTCCTTCCTTGAAGCATTAAGCTGCACTAAAAAAACTCATGATAAACCAATTTAAGGCCCGAATTTATAGTCATAACTATTGCTATTGCTATAGCAACGATTTTCGAAAATCATTTTAAAATCATGTATAAAATTCGATACGAATTTCGATTTTAGTTTCTTGTCTTGGATATATTGTAGCAACGTTTATAGTGATGGATTTTGATCACTATAACCATTGTTACATTACAAATAAATCTTATAGTGAGGTTTATAAATACGAAAACTGTTACTATAACAGTAGTTATAGTTGTAGCGACGACTATAAATTCGGGCCTAAGAGGTATGATCAAGCGCATGTATTGCTATCTCTTTCACTAAAAATTACGTCAATCGGTGCTTCATTCTGTGCTACACTTTTTTTTATAATCACTAGTTCATAGCACACAAAAGTCAAAATTTTAATAAAAACAACATAGCCTTGTGATTTTAACGCACCGAATGACGACATGCGCAAGAAAAGACGACCCGCTAAACAAATCGATATGTTTACGATACGAAAATGATGCTTGATGTTCATATAATAGTTATTTACGTCACAAGGGCGGTAAATGAGTTGTTACAGTACGAGTTCGACGTTTATGGACGAGGCGACGAAGGAGCCGAGTCCAGAATTTTGAACGAGTACTGTAACGATCATTTAACGTACGTGTAACGTACAACGTTTTGTTTCATACTATATGTTTTAAATTTTAAAGTAAAAACATGAGTTTGAAATTTAGAGAAAATCAATTCAAATGATTTTCAAATTATCAAGTTACCCTAGTTATTTTTTTTTTTGTTTGGTTTTACAGTCTACTCTACTGTAATAGCTCGTTTTCCGGACACTTTTGTTCTTTGACGTAATGATTCATTTCCCGGACTGAAATCAATCACATAAACATTGATTTTCGGTATAGTATGAAATAAAATATCGTTTACGAATCGTTTTTACGATTCGAAATCGATACGTTTACGAATCCAACGTCCCATGATTATTTTTCGTATCGGAAACAGATCTAATTATGCGATAAATTTACAAATCGTATTTTTCGAGTTGATTGCGATGATAATTAGCAAAACTAAAAACCGTGTTTTATATTTTTTATAATATTATTAAATTTTTTTATTTACAATACAAATTATATATTTATATATATTATATTTATATATAATTTGCATGTTTATTTTTTTCTGTTTACATCACTTTTATTGACGTAACACATCCTAAAATATAAACAATACATGTATCATTAATAAACTTAAATGGTTTAATAAAACAAACAGTACTTACTCTGCGAACCTCACAACGCAAAATATTTTTTAATAACTTAAATTTTCTTTTCACACAAATATTTCCATCCGCTTTTGTTTTAGAACTTGAAATGGCAAATTTAGTTGAATTGTGACGTACACCCTTTGTGTATTATAGTATCGTTTACGTATCTATAACGTATCGTTTTTTATGATTCGCATTTTTTGTTTAGCGGGGAATTTTAAACAGCTGTCAATCATACTTTTCAATTGGTTTATCATGGAAAAAATTAAATGAATAATAAAATGTTTTTGGACGAAACAGAAACAAATAAAATATCTTTTCTTTATTATACTGCCGCGTAGCGGGGAGACTTAATAATGTTTACAATTTGTAAAAATTGCTTGTAGTTATAAGCTTGTATATCTAGTAGGCATTGGTTTGATACATGAAAATACCAACTCATAGGCGACATTTTTTTTATAGGAATATAGGATATGTGTAAAGACCGAACGTCACGGCTTATATAAACATTTTTGTTGGTTTTGTTTTGTATTCATTTAAGTTCATGTAAATAACAAGCAAATGTGCTTGTGCGGGAGGGGAACTTAATATATGAGAAGAAGGAATCCAAAATCCAAATATCGGTATACTTACATGAATTGACGAAGGTATTTATTTTCTATTATGGGGGTGTTGTTTGTATAGATAACATTAGATATTGGACTAATTCAAATAGGATTCTTATGCCTCATATTAGTGAACAGAACAAGTTTGAATCTTGTGCAGAAGCTAGAAACTAACATAAAAATCACTTAATAATTTAATTGTGCGGAAATTAGGATGAAATGTTACATTTTTATCTGAAGTCTGTTATGTGTATTGGTTCTTGCATTCTCTTTCATGCTAGGGAAGGCTACTTGCAAGAGTTTGGATTTTTGGAAGGATGTGGTATACAAATTTGTTTTGTCGGTATTTTTATCCAGTATGATTTCAGATAGTTTGGGTTAGAGAGATTCCTATTGGAAGTTTATATATATTTAAATATATGAGATCACGTCTTGTAGTACTTGTAGGGTTGAATACGCGTGGGCCTTGGCAGAATTATTCCATATAAAGCCCTTAATAAAATGTATTTATGCATCGGTTTGAATGCAGCAAAACATAAACGGCAGTGGAATTGTATAGGGTGGTATAACTTGTCGATAAGGTTGATTGTTATTTTAATTGACTAAATTATTGCAAATATGTAATTAAGTTAAAGCTGTGAATAGGTATACATCGGGTGGGTGCCATAATTTTGCATTTATAACTTGAATTCTGTTATTTGTGAAGTGACTTTTTGCAATAAATGGGTTAATTTTTGGAGAATATTTTTCTTAATCTTAATTTATAGGCATCTTAGCGCGACCATCATATTTTAGGAACTTATGACCTCAGCATCTTGTCATTTTTTTGGCTACAGGGAATATTAAGGGTATCGCTTTACCACAGGATAGCGTCCATCATAAGGCGAATTTTTATAACCTTAGTGGCAGTTAAGGGGCGAGTATACGAGAAAGAAGAGACGGACTAAGTACCATAACAAGGTCAAGCAACATTTTGTTATGGGAAAAGACAATTTTGGAAGATCGCGTGGGAAAATGATGATAATGGAATGAAATATCGCCACCTCCCTCAACCACCGGTGGAACATAGTGGAGAAAAAGAGTGAAATAATACTTAAGAATACAATAATTACCTCTAATATCAATTCGTAAGTCGGGATTACCTTTATTTAAACAAATGTTAAATCCATGACGGTGTTCGGCCCGGAAGGCCCGGCCATTAATAACTCCGGGAGATTTTGCTTAAAGCTTGGTCAAACACTACAATCAATCAATCAATCAAAATTCGTGATGCTTCGTTTAAAATGAATGCTTCATAAATGTAAACGTTTATTCATTTGTTACCCCTTATTATTGGAGATTATTAATTGAGCCAAATGATCCAGTATATATGGTATTACTAATACGATTAAGCTTTACCAGAATTTGTTTACTGATAAACTTAAACCAAAATTTCAAATGATGGTTCATTATCCTATCCGACTAATATAAGACAATTAGGGCCAATCAAATATTTATGGTGCTTTAGATATGAAGCGCAGCATCATTTCTCAAAACTGTTTGAGTATAATATTACTTCAAGAATTAATATTCCATTAACATTAAGCATCAAAGCTGGTTTAAATCATTCCTATCTAGTTGGGTCTGAAAACTTTTTTCAAGAAGAACTCATCATCAAGAAAAGCATGCATTTCTCTTTTTCAACACAATCATATTTTACCAGACTTCAATACATATATTTTTCGAATGTTTTTCGATGATACATTGTGAGGAGTCTTGGATCGCTGCGGGTGAAAGTTTCTGTGACGTGATGCAACAGCTTAGAAGGCTCGAAAGGGAAGGTTCGATAATCCATCCATGCTATACCCGTCAAGAGGTAGAAGTACAGCTTTTGGGTGCCTGCCCTGCGATGTCATTTGTAGCGATAGTTCCGTGTGGCTGTATAGCACTGGATATTGGAGGAATTTTTTTGGGGCAACAAATTCTTCTTCTCTTTTATTTTGTGGTTCTCGTTTTTTATATAAAAAATAAGGGCAGTAACCACTCCCTTCACAAGTCAAAAAATTGTATTTAAAAGCAGTTCTATAATATAAGTTTAGATAGTGTTTGTTAGAAATTTGACAAAGGAGTAAAATCAAATAATTGTGTCAAATAACCTAAAAAAATAATCTTAAGTGGTTATTCAATAAAAACAATAAAAATTATTAGGCCTGATATGTGTTTTATCACGACCATAATTAATTTTTAAAATATTCAAACAAAGACTAATTTATGAAAGATATTTAAAGATACCATAACTCACATATCAGAGATAATTATTTGCATTTTTATCTTTGTACAAACAACGACTGTGCGTCTACAACTAAATTAAAGAACCATTAATACAAAAATTTTCATTGTTTCAAGTTCTAAATATTGTATGTGCCTATAGTAATTGTTAAATTTAACAAACCAAAAATTAAGATGAGTGATTCAGAAGAAAATGTCAATAGTTTGGATGATGAGCGGTAAATATGTGGAAATAAACAAAACGATCATTGCTAATTTATCGTTAATTTGTGTTTAAAAGAGGTAAAACAATAACATTCGTGGAAGTTCTTTGAATCCAAATGATATTGAAAATTTACAAAAAAAAAAAAAAAAAAAATCCGAATAAAAAATTTAACAAAAATCTCTTATCTGACGTTTGTTTTTGGTACTTCTTAAGATAAATCAAAAAGTAATCGATTTGTTATTTTATCGGCATTGTTCATTGTGATAAAGTCATTAAATTATTTTTACACGTTACTTTCGCACAGAAAAGAATTTAGTTGCTGGGATAAATTAGATCCGGAACGGTTCAAAGAAATTAAAGGTAAATTATTTATAATTTAATTAAATGTTACTTATTTCAAATATTTACGGTTTAATTAAATATTTTTAGATTATTCTACATATAACTATTATCTTTATGTACATGAAGAAATATTGGAGTGGGTCGTAAAGGTAAAGTTCAAATAACTGCAATTTAACGTAAGAAAAGAAATTTAAGTGTTTGTAAGCTTTCAACGTTATGCCATATGTATGAATTTGTTTTAAAAACGCATTTAAATGAATCATTTAGGCGTGAGAACGTTCGTCTTCAAAATCAGCGAATAAAACCAAAACAAACAAAAAGTGGATCATTTCTTTCCAGTATAAAACAAACAAAGCAACACAGAAAACTTAAAAGAAATCGAACGAATTTATCGTTATCAAAAATAAATAAAATGATATCTTTGTCACACCATCACAAAACACAATCAAATTGTATAATACACTCTAGATTCCACTTAAATATCATATGTCCAATATGATTGATTCCTTATTGAGCAATTTATTTTGAAAGTGTAATTTACAACGAATACGGCAAATCACTGATGGCAAAGGGGAGAAATTCTTGCTGGTGTTAACAAAGAGCCGGATTGCGGAAATTCTGAAGGAGTTTCACGGAGGAGCAAATGGAGGCCACCTAGGAATTAATAAAATAATTGCCAAAATACGTCTTGCGATTCAAGTGCGGGCAGAATGTAGACGCATGAAAACGTCGAGGAGCCAGCAAACATTGTAACGTCGGAGCCCCATTCGAGAGAATTACAATGGATACAGAGGGACCAAGCCCCACTTTGATTAACCCATCATGGCCGTAATAAACTTCGTTGATCCGTCCTAACAGCCACATCTACGGCGTCAAACTATCATCCTTAAGCAGCACTAATTCATTGACCTTTAAAAAGTCCTTTGAAAGTTCCAGTTTTTGCCATCTTGTTAGCCGGGATTCCTTTAAATTCAAGACGTTCAGTTGTGGTAATTGTACTGTGGACGCATACTATATAAGTCCTCGAATATCAATGCCGCATCTACAACTTGCTTCATATGAAATTTTATTGTCTTGATGTTGGCTTTTACAATCTTGTCACGATTATCTAAAAGAACAGAAAAAACTTCAGCAAGAGAGTTTTTTGCACCAATGAAATTACTTCCATTGTTCGAATGAATTTCAGGAGGAAGCCCTTTTCTAGAACAAAACCTTATTTTTAATGCTTGTATCAATGCTTTTGTTGATGGGTCGCTGACCAGCTCGATATGTATACAGATTTTGTCGCAAAACATATAAACAACGTAGTGAGCCATTTAGACATAACAGCAAGTGGCCTCTACTATTAAGCAGCTTAAATTGTATCGGGATAGCGTAGTCCACTCCGATATACAAATATGCATGTGGTTATCTAGTGAAGTACATGGAACTGTGGTATACTTTCCGAACAACATGGGTTTCTGGAGTTGCAAACTATGAATTTTTCTATGAAATGAAATGGATTATACGTAATGAAGACAGACATTTCTGGTCTTCACGGCCAGCTGAGACATTTAGCAACTATTCGTTTTGCTCTCTCGGGCAACGATGAGAAATATTTGAAGACAAAATCTAATGTATCGTTTTATTTTGAATATAGGAAAACTAAACAATAAATGCTGTGGTTGTGAACAAACTTCTTCCGTACTTTGGAAATCGTAGGTTATATCATACCAGTTATTTGGATGCTGCATTAACCATGACGGACCCTTCCACCATAATACTTTGTCAACCAAATCCACCACACTTGATCCGGGGGATAATAAATCACTAGGGTTATCAGTAGAGGAAGTTTGATTTTCGACGAAAGGTTTCCACCCCCTTGGATTACCGCTTATCCAAGTCAATACTATTTCTGAGTCACACCAAGCATTGACGGAATTAACTTGAAACTAAATTGTTGCATTAAGGTATTTGATCAATCGAGATAACAAAAACAGCACCACACAATCCAAGCTTGCGGGTAAGACTCTTGGTTTATAGGCTCAATTTGGATCATTATTAAGATCATCAATTACAAGCGGTCTTTGGTGTACAACCACATCTTTCTTTGGAAAAATCATTTTGAAACGTGCGATAGGTGAAATCCAGCCAAGTGGATTAAATATTTTGCAACATACGATAATAATTTCGTCAGTAATTGGATACCACTGTTTACCAACCGTTGAAACACCGACCTCATCTGGCAATTAGTTTAATAATTCCTTACAGTTTTAGTTAAGTTTTCGTAGGTGTAAATCACCAGCTTGAAGTACACTTAAAACTTCGTTCAACAATTGTCGTGCACTGAGAATGGTTTTACCGCACCACAAAGTAAATCATCAACTTTCAATAAATCGCGTATAGTTTGGCATGCATGTGAAAATTCTTCCTGATAATCGGTAGTAAGTTTATTGAAAGTCTTAACTACTAAAAATGCACCTGGACCCAAATCATAGGTAAATGTACACAGCTCATAATGCATTGGTGGTTCATCTGGCCCATCGTTTTTGTTGACCAAAACCTGGCGGAACACTTAGTCGATATCACCTACGTATGCAATCCTGTGTTGACGAAATCATGTAAGCACATCAATTGAGTCGTTTTGAAGAATTATTCCAACTTCTTTCGTTTAATCCCTCCATGATGTGGTAGATAAAATCGGCCTTTGACGTGCATTTCTTGGTTATTGACCTTGGCCATGTGACAAAGTTCCATAGGTATTCACTCAAGAATTTGTAGTATTCGACCTTCATCAGTATACCTGTAATCAGCGAACCAAATAGAATGATTGTAGCTTCGGAAACTGATATCTCAAACATTCAAAATATCAGCGCCTAATAAGACAACAATATTGGCTGGCACAGCAAACCTTTTTAACTTCGAGTGTTTCCTATTTAAATTGAGGGTTTGAGCTAATGGTTCAGTTATCAGTATGATGAGCGCACGTGCTGTTATAGTTTGACCATCGGCACACACTAAAGGAACTTGTGCACTGCCGACTATGATTGATCAATTATTGACTGGATGATCAATTATTTACTAAATGTATTGGCTGATAGGCAGAAAACTAAGTTTATCGATTGAAAATAAACTGCTGCTCTATAACATATTAATAAAACCTTTATCTGGACGTATGGTACAACAATACGGAAATAAATTAGGGATTCCAGTCGTACCTGCTGTTATCACTATCACAACGCGGGAAAGATTGAAACGTCACAACATTTTTGATTTGCTTATACCACTAGTATTCACCTAACCAATGTTACAAACTTTTTTGAAAATTTATAAGCAGTTTTTGGCTGAACACAATTTTGGACCAGAGGCTACTTGGAATATGGACGAAACTGGGCTAACTGATGGGCATATGCCCAGAAAATTTATTGCTCCTAAAGCCGAGAAACAAGTTGGAAAAATCACTTCTGGTGAAAGAGGTCGCAGATTGTGTCAGCTCCCATAGTGCTATCAGTGTCATTGAAAATCATATACCATAGTTGGTGTTGCAGACAACACTGGATGGATGATAGGGCCAAATTTTGTTATTTTCTTAACGCGTTTTCCAAAGCATACGAATTCTTCTATATATGGAAACGATATGATTTTTTTTTTTTTTAATTCTTTCACAGTATATAGATCAGAACGTGTTGAACAAGAAATTGAGAGGTACAGTCGAAGAAATTTATCATCACAATTTAGATGGTCAGATGTTTTTAATCAAGTTCCACACATTCCTTTATTCGAACCACGTGTTTAATGATGAAAACTTTCAAGCTTTACTCGAATTGAAAGATCGATTGCAATACAGTATGCCTTGGAAAACCAAACCGACTTATTTTTTACCAATAAATTCGAAATTCGAAAAACAAAAGGTGTGTTAATTACATTAATTTTAATATTAAAATTTTAACCATTTTCGTTTGTTCTTATTCCAGGCTGAGATAATGAGAAGATTGAAAAAGGAAAATCTTCACAATAATTTTGAAACAACATCTCTTGTTATAAATTGGTTCGGTAAACCGAAAATTGAAATGTATCAATTTTCGGAATCATTGACTAAAAACCGTATAACAGAAATAGATCGAATATTTCAGGATATTAACCAAAATTTTGCCATCTATATATGTGATCAATTTTCATGGCACACACTTGTCGATCATGTCGACGTGGATACACTTGCAATGGATATATGTACCGAAGAATGGCGTCGCTATGATTTGATGAAAGATTTTCTTGTTGAAGACATTTTGAATTTAGATGTAGCGAATAAAGATTACCGGGATCCCGATTTTAATGTTTACCTGGACAAATATCTTAATATTTTAATGGAAAAATTAGTGCCAGAACTTTCTTTCGAGCATAAAGGGAAATTCACATTTTTCAACCAACATATGAAATATAATAATTCGGAATATTTTGTGTGGAGGTTTCATGAGAAAATATCTGATATAATTGGATGTAAAATGATGGGGGCCACACCATTTAATGATATTCCAATAAATTCATCGGCTCGGTTAATAGATCTAAATGGTGATTATCCATCTCCAGATCAGCTAGTTGGAACCTATTTAGTAAATATAGCCTCCACTGTTATATCCAGCTATACATATTTTGGTGCTTCATTATTCGAAATATTGCTTATGAGAACGGATAATTTGCAAACGTACATCATTAAATTTGACACAAAATTCATCTTTAAATATGAACGAGACGAACAAACGTTACAAAATATTGTACTTCGTAATAAATGGGTCAGTCCGACGTTTAAACCCAAACAAATAGATATTAGCTTAGAAAATTGTATCGAAGCCAATGCTGAAGAATTGGTCAAATTTGTAAAATATCTGTTTAATGTGTTCAATAAAATCATACAAACAGAAAATGTTAGAATCACTTTCAATAATTGCATGTTAGATGATTATTCATTTTTTGCAAATATTGAGAAAGGTATTCGCCGAGTACGATTTGAACGAATGAACTTTTCATTTTGTCAACTTCATATATTAAGTTGTCTACTTAGACAGCAAGATGTAGACTTCGGTGATTGTGATCGAATAACTGATACTAATGTCATGATACTTTTGAAAAATATTGATTTTGATGTAAGTATATCTTTTGAGCACTAAATAAACAAACTATATATGTACTAAAAAAGTATTAAACTATTTAAGCGTCTACGTATACAAGGAACGAATTCTTGCACTCCATTATTATGCTATTTGTCAGCTGAGCATTTGATGAACAAGGAGAACGTCAGTATCATTGCTGGGCAACGATTTAAAAACATTGCGCCACTTAAATTTAACGTGTTAAAATGCATCGAATTTTTTAAGTACGATGATCAAATTGTTGTTCGGATTATTGAATCGAAGGAAATCGTGGATTTGTATTGTTTTCTAAACCATATTCAGGAAGATAAACCGCTTGATTTTAGCACCAATATGCATACGCAATTCCTTACATATTGTGGCTAGCACTGCAACCATTTGAAATTTACAAAAACGGCTTCAGTTTTTTTTTTAAAGTAAACATTAACTATAATAAAAGTGCATGAAGTGAAATACAACTAAATTAATTGAAAGTATTAATTTTGTACGATAACGTTTCAATTAAAAATTTTAAATTTAATAGTTTTTCGGAATTGTACGTTATTAAATATATTATGTTTTGCGATTAGTGTTTACACCAAGCTTACAAGTAGTAAAGTGACACAATTTTGGCTCAATTAGGTTATATGCGGTTTAGGTAACAAAATGTGGTTAGAATTAAATAAATAAATAAAATGAATCCAATTATTAATTTTAAGTTTTACGTTGGATGTTGGCTTTAGAAGTTTTCACTTCAGTAATCAGTGATCGGAAAGTCCAAAAACGATTTTCGTCTTAAAACTAAGCATTATTTTGGAAGTATGTATTTAGATTTTTTTTTTTATTCAAACAAAATTTGGGATTATTTAATCCCTCTCAGGGATTATATAGTGCAATTGTTGTTGCAAATGTCTCAAGTCTCACGCTATATATTTATTTACATTTAGGTTTGTGTCAATATTAGAACTCGGAAAAACTCTGTTTTTTCGCTGACGTTTGGCCAAGCTATGTAAAGGTAGCTTATATAATAATTGACTATAATCAATCACATCAGCTAAAGAAATTTGTTTCACTAATTCATCCAAATTGTCAGCAGTCTCCATTTTCGCGATTATACTTGTAAGCATTCGTCGTCTATTGACGATTGGAGCATCACGGATTCCACGCAGCGGAATTTTTCTATACTAAAACTAACTATTCATTGACGTTTACAATTTTATTTCGTTGCTGAAACAACCGCAATTTCTTCTTTCAATTTTTCCTAATTTATAATTTAACTTTTAAAATGGTTTTTATTTATAAAAACGGTGATACTATCATCTAGATTATATATGTATCTATTGGTTTAATTAAACTACATAGGGAATACAACTTTCACAAAATATGCCATGGGAAATTCTACGAAAAAGTGATTATTACAGCAATAGTATTTAGATTGCCATGCAAAATACGTACAACAACACGTTATTATAGCGGTAGTTTTACGATTTTCACCATAGCAACGCGACAGTTTTACGATTTTCACCATAGCAACGCGATAGTTTTACAAATTTTACCATGGCAACAATAAAATCCTAAACAATCATCTCTAAATTTGTAATTGTATTTCAATTTTTTTTATTGTGATTGAATTTTTTATACACACAAATGGATGAATTGTGATTAAATCGCTGACGGGAAAGTTGTATTCCCTTACTAAATACAACACTTGCTGTAATTAATGATCGATAATTTTTTACTCGTTAAGGCCCGTTGTACATTTCAGCTAAGCTAAGCTATAAAACATATCTTAGTTTAGCTTAGTTTAGTTCGCTAGCTCGACATCCGCACATTTGAGCTAATAAATTGGTTCACACATCCTTATACTCCTATATTTTATTTGTGACGCACCCATTAGGTTACTTCAAATTAATTCTGTCCATCGAAAATACGACATAATAATGTCTGCAGATGAATTAGAAAAAATTATAGAAAATAAACTTTATTATCTATATGATAAATATGTTTAAGAAATTTTTGCTTTATTATTATATATTTAAAATGTCTTCCTTTCGTATAGAATATTTTGACAGAATGAAATTTAAATAACATTGTACGTGCGTCAAAAATAAAGTATAGGAAAATGTCATTGGATATGTGAGAAACATAGCTAAAAATTGTAAGGCGAAGACAACTCGAGCTATGTTTATTTTCATAGCTGAAAACAGTACAACATAGTTTGCTTAGCTTAGCTCATGTGTGCAACGATTCATTAAAACCCTTTATTTACAAACAGAGCTATGAACATAGCTCAAATCGTTTAGCTTAGCTTAGCTGAAATGTACAACGGGCCTAAAACCGACGCAGATAATTCAACTCGTGCTGCGCACTCGTTGAATTTTCAGCACGGTTTTAACTCGTAAAAAATTATCGATAATAATTGAGCACTATAGTTGTATTACGAGTGGAAGTAATATTAAAGCGAATCGGGTAATGATCAATTTTCTTACGGTTAACTAATGTTTAGTCTTCCATATAAATACAAATAATATACATATGTACATACATACATCAAACTCTTTTAGACGATTCAATGGATTTACCAAAAAAGCCAAAGCGAATTAGACCTGGATATTGTGGTGTACGTTCAAGAAGGATAATACAAATTTATTCAATATCCCTATATAATATGTAAAGCGTAGTCCAGCAACTTTAAGGAAATGGTCGCAGACGTTAAGAATAGAAACATTTTTATGAATAAGAAAACGAGATTAGCTCCTGGAGCTTTTCCCTGCCGGAATCTTCCTACAAAGAGTAAATGTAAAATTTTTTGGCTTGAGAAGATTATTGATGATATCGAAACTGAAAGGTAAATCAACAAAATTGTTTAAAATTAAAATTTAATAGCAATGAATATTTTTGGTTTATTTAAGCACTGTCACAAAATATACAGAAGATGACAAAGAACAGGAATTTCCGAGAAATGAAGAAAATGTTGAGCAGCAAGAACGAATACAGGATGGTGGATCTGATGCGGATTTGGACATTAGCGAGAATGTAGACGAATTAAATATACATATAAAAGACGAGAAGGAACGTGAATTGTATCTAGAGTCTGTAGAACAAGAACGTAACTTGATGTCAATTGGAGTGCAATGTACACGCTCATTACAAAATCTGGTAACTGCATACTTGATTTTCTGCATGGTTTTGCAACTTCTAGTGAAAATCTAGTGAATTTCTAGTTAAAAATCAAGAAAAATGAATTTTCTAGTAAAATTTAAAAATGAATTTAACCGATTTCTAGTAAAATTGGAATCAAAACCAGATTTTAACTATTTTCTAGTTCAAATCAACTCACATCACATTCACGCTGAACAAACGCACCTGCCCACCAGTGAAATTAAACAATACAAATATTCCTCAACAAACGAAGGTCAAATACTTAGGTTTGCACCTGGATAGAAGGTTAACGTGGAAAACCCATATTGAAACTAAGCGCAACCAAATAAAAATGACATTTTCCAAAATGTATTGGCTAATGGGAAGGAAATCTCAGTTGTCATTAGCCAATAAAGTTTTACTGTACAAAGCGATAATCAAACCCATATGGACATATGGTATTCAGTTATGGGGATCCACCAGCGCTTCAAACAGAGAGCTCCTGCAACGAACTCAAGCGAAAATACTTCGAAGTATTACTAATGCTCCGTGGTACATTCGAAATAGTAATATACATGATGACCTTGGGATTAAAACCATTAAAGAAACAATTAAAGAATTCAGTTCTAAATATTATTCAAAACTAGAAGCGCATCCCAACGAATTGGCCAGGGATATATTAAAACAGCCACGATTTAGGCGACTAAAAAGAACAGATCCACTCGGACTGATGAACCTGTGAACCTTTAAATTTATTAAATGTTGATGTTATACATATGTATGTATAAGTATAATCTAAATTAATTAAATTGTGAGCACCAACAATAAGTATTAACATTGGTTAAGACTTAAAATATGTAATAATTTTAGCTTAAGATTTGATTACTTCTTGTTAGTTTCTTATGTAGAAAGATTCAAGAATAAAGCCATTGGCAGCATTTAAAAAAAAAAAAAAAAAATTTTCTAGTTAATTTCCAGTAATATTTTAAATTATACTGAAATTCTAGTGATAATCTAGCAAAAAAAAATTACTAGAAAAATACTGGATGGTTAGTTTTACTTTCTAAAACGGAATATCTGGTAAATTAAATGAAAATCACGTAAATTTTATTACCAGATTTCCAGTAATAATACACATTACTTGAATTCCAGTTGAATTTTTGCGTCGCCATATTTTTTAATGTAGTTACCTGAATGAGTGTGAAGTTTATGCTAAAAAAAAATAACAAAAAATTACACTGTTAAATTTAGAATTTTGAATAATTTTGATGGTTTTATAAATTATTGTATCACCGATCACAGAGATGTCCACAATGTCTCACCTATATTTTCTGATAACTTGTCCATGTGCCAATATACGTGGCCAACTTGATCCAATTGTGACGAGCTTTACTATATACTTCACAGAATTTAGAATTTTGAATAATTTTGATGGTTTTATAAATTATTGTATCACCGATCACAGAGATGTCCACAATGTCTCACCTATATTTTCGGATAACATGTCCATGTGCCAATATACGTGGCCAACTTGATCCAATTGTGACGAGCTTTACTATATACTTCACAGAATTTAGAATTTTGAATAATTTTGATGGTTTTATAAATTATTGTATGTACAATAATTTATAAAACCATCAAAATTATTCAAAATTCTAAATTCTGTGAAGTATATAGTAAAGCTCGTCACAATTGGATCAAGTTGGCCACGTATATTGGCACATGGACATGTTATCCGAAAATATAGGTGAGACATTGTGGACATCTCTGTGATCGGTGATACAATAATTTATAAAACCATCAAAATTATTCAAAATTCTAAATTTAACAGTGTAATTTTTTGTTATTTTTTTTTAGCATAAACTTCACACTCATGTTACCTGAAACCTAGTAAAATTCTAGTTAAATTAAATTAAATACAAGATAATTTCTGTTTGCTTGTACAAGGAATTTACAGTAAATTAAATAGATTCTAGTAATATTCTAGTCCATTTGAACATAATATTAAAATATTACTAGAATTCTAGTAAATTTAGCCGTTTGCTCAGTAAAATGTTGAATTTCGTGGTGTGTTGTGATGAAATAAAAAAAAAAGTTGTGCTATTATAAAATAAGAAAAGTGAGTATTGAAATATTACAAACACGTAGTTTTAATATTTTATGCAACAGCTATACTGCCGTACATATTTATTAATTTATATTATTTTATATTATTTTAATTTTTTTTATTTTACTGTATATATAGATCAACAAATCGATGAATCTGCATTTATCTGCCTAAATAAGACGGATTTTGCAGAGATGCAAATTAAAATAGGACCACATTAAAAAACTGGATGCACTACACATTTTATTGGCACCACAATTATCGTGCTGTAATTATCCATCGGAGATTGATTCATTACGTAAGCTGTAAGTAAGCTGTGCATTAATATCTTTATACAAACTATATTAAAACATTTTACATTTCAATCAACCTTTATTATAGTTATCCTCAACCTACTGACAAAATAAATTGTGCGAAGGCTCTTATTAATTGTTATCCTCAGTTTAAATGTATCCCAATGGACGGCTTACCCGATAATGTAAGTTACAAATACATCATATTTTTATCAATATTTAATGAAAACATTTTATTTTAGAGTTTAAGGTTTAATCCAAAGGGATCAATATGCCAAAAAAAGCGAATGAGAGCATTGCATTTCATCTAAAAAAAATATTATGTCAAAGCGAAATTTAGTTGTCAAACCACAGGAGAGTCAAGTACAATTTAAGTAGACTAAATTTCATGACATTGACCCAGGTACATGCCCTACTCATTTGGACCCGTCTCAATGACACAATATATATCCATATCTGTATTTAAATGGGCCAACTTTTGGTATAAACACTATATATATTAACTGAAGTTTGTATTTGAATCTTTGAAATAAAAAATACCTGATATATAATTAAAATAAAATCCAAAAACTTTTTGTTATTTGTGTTTAGACGGCAATCTAGTATAATCAACGGATAAACTAGTAAAAAATGATGACGTAGGATTAACTAGAATTCTGCTAAAATATATATTTTTTCCGATTATTTTACTAGAACTTTAGTAGAATAAATACAGGAAATCTTATAGTTTTGCAAGAAAATCTAGTATTCGATTTTACTTGAAATCTAATTAAAAACCGTATTTCTCATAATTTTACCGGAATTCCATTCGTAAAATCAAGTAGAATTGTTTACTTGATTTCCAGTACTACGGATTTGTATTTCAAGTAAAACCGCCATATTTTATTACAACCAGAAATCTAGTATTTTTAATTTTACTTATTCAACTAGATTGTCTAGTATGCTCACATCTAGTGAATTTTTATTTACCGTGTAGGCCCGAAGCTGTTGATAAATTTGCACAAGTTAATATTAAGCCATTTATCACTATAGTGTCTTTGTGGGACACCGATAAAAAATTAAATACCATGGCAGGGATTCCTAAATTGGCTACATTAAAAGTATTGGTAGAAATATGCAAGGATATACGATCAAGTGGAAAATGTCTCATGCCCCTAGAAGATAAAATTTGTTTAACTATGTACAAGCTCAAATCAAATTGTATTTAGTTTTGCAGAGTTAGCCATATTTTTTCAATTGAGTGACCGAACGGCAAAGCTCTATTTTGCAGACACAATTCAACTTTTAGCCAAAACGACTAAGGGGTTAATACATTGGCAAACAAAAGATGAAAATAACAGGAGTTTACCAAAATGTTTCGAACAATTTCCAAACGTACGTATACTGTGCTTGATTGTACTGAAATAAAAACGGCGACTTTAAATTGTTTTTCTTGTAGAGTCTGCACTTACTCACATTACAAAGGTACGCATACCCTAAAGTTTTTAATTGGTGTCTCACCTTCAGGTTCTATTAATTATTTAAGTAAAGATGTAGCTGGAAAATCTTCCGACAAGGCAATATTTAACCTGACTGATGTAATTAGTAAGTTAGATCCAGGTGATGATGTCATGGTCGATAAAGGATTCATGATAGGGGATGAATTGGCTAGGGCACGCATTGAGATGGTTCGACCGGAATTTTTTTTTCAAAAATTTTCAAAGTCAGATGTTGAAAAAAATACAAGCATAGCGTCAGCTCGGGTGCACGTCGAACGAAGAATTGCCGGAATAAAGCAATTTAGAGTTTTAGGGGATAAAATTTGTGTTTCTATAATACCATACATTGGCGACATAGTTCAGGTTCTGTGCGGCTTGTCCAACATCTCACCTCCAATATTGTCAGATAAAAGATTTTGATGATTAATTCATGTATGCTAACGCAAATTAACGATAAGATATTGCATATTAACAAAAATGGTTTAATTTTAAAGGATAATTCAATAAATAATATGATTCACAAAAAATAAAACAACATTTAAATTCAAAATAATACCACAGATAAGAATAGACAGATGTGGATCTTGTATGGGCCATATTTACATTCTAAATTTCAATACCAAATTCCAATCTAATCCTTTTAGAGCAGATATCGTTATTTTCTTATTGCCGTCATGATGATCCTCATAGCTGGCGTTATCCATCATTTTGGAATTTTGGATGTTATTTTACTAATGACATAAATTTTACTAATGTGAGACTATTTCACAGTACACATATATAAGGTAATATATTGCGCAGAATGTCAAAAAATTGCAACAACAACAATGGCGGAGATCGTGACTGAAATGTTTATGAACTATTTAAACAATAATATATTGCTAATTATTTTGAATTAAAGCAGAGATTTTATTATATTAGAGATATACAAAGCCGTACATATTTTTTCTACTGATAATTTGTTGTTGTAAAATCACATTCCAACCCTGGATGTGTGTTAGCCTAAATTGTTTAATGTACATATACGAGAAAACAATACATTTGCATTTGTTTTTTTTTATCATTTTTGTAGATCTAGTATGTATTGATATTACATTATAGAATGAAAAATAAAACAAAAATAATGTATGAAATTTTAAGCTCGAAGGTGAAAAGAAATAAACGAGAAAATTTATTATCGATGATATAGAAACAAAAACAACAAATTTAAATTGCAAGTGACAACCTAGCTTTGTTTTACTATTTTTAATTTTTTCGAGATATTTTGGACATATTTTTATTGTTTGGGTTTTAAATGATTTTAAAATATTTTGGTAGTGTTGATTTTTTATATTTTTTAAAGAAAACGTTTAAATTTTGTATTAACGTAAATTAATATAATGAAATTTCATTAGTTTTTAATACATATATTTAAGAATATATTTTTATGAACTTTTAAAAATTTAAGCCAATTTATGACGAATAAACTGGTTGACGATCATTGAGATTTGGTTGTAGACTGATATTTTCTTACGTACGTCTTGGAAACCCCGAGTCCGCTCTTTTGAAATCAACAGAACCTTTTGATATCAATTTAACTGAGAAGTTTTACGTGGATCAACACGGCCGACATATATTTTTCTAAGTAACAGCAGATTCCTCGTTGAGATCCTTGATTTCTTATACATGGTTAAACGGGAGTTCGACTATATGGTATCAAATTTTATATTTTCTGCTAATATTTTTAACAGTTGAGGTTTTTTACGGGTGAAGATCATCACCCCAGCGATTAAACGAGATTAAATCTCAGTAAAAGATCGTTACGTAATTTAAATTACTATATATATTTTATTTTTTTAAAAATACATGTAGATACATATTGAAAAACTAACTATTTAAAATTGACAATTTTGATTGTGAAATGTATTTTTTTACTGCCCATTTACAATGTTTTCGCAACAATACTAAAATCATAAAATTTAATATTTCATTATGGTGATCATAACATCCGTTGTTATGATTTAAAATATGTAGTTTCAAATTCGAATCGCGATTTTGTAATTTCAATACATTTTGTTTTAATATATTGTTTAATATTTTTGATGTGTCCAGTGTTATTAAAGATTTTATGAAAAATATTTACACAACATTTTGAAAAATTAAAAAATATTTCAGATGGGGCATTTAAGCTTCCAAAATCAGAATTTACGAATAATTTTTAAAATAGATGAAACGCTCATTTTTAAGAGTTATTGTTTCTTCGCTTTTAGTAAGTAATAGCTCACACGAATTACATTTTATATTTTTATTAGATTTAAAAAAGACATACCCAATGTAATATTTAAGAGAAGCATCGTCTATATCTCCATCTCCATTTAAATTAGGCTCTGGGAGCACAAGTAAATCTTCAAATTCAAAATTTTCAATCTGGTTTGGATCATCGGATGGTATTGAGTTTTCAGTTATGTCTCTTGAATCAGGTGTTGTGTATACTTCATAATTCTCGAATTCGTTGAGACTAGATGTATCTTCTTCGTCATCATTTTCACAATTTGCAAGATTTGTGTTTTTTAATAATCTTAAGCACATTATCTGGGCAACCGTTCTGCTGAACTCCAAAACCGATGGATTTTTACAATGTCCTCCTTTCCCTCGAATAACCGAAAACATATTTTCAAGCGGATCTTGATTAAATCTTGAAGTTATTATGAATCTATCACAGTTATCTTTAAATAAATCATTAGATAACTGGAGAATTGCATTTATTGTTGTTATTAACCCTTTGAAACAGAAATTGGGACTTTTTTTCTGACATTTTAAACTGCCTATGTATAATTTCATAGAAACCAAATTTTCAACTACGTGATTATTATACTTCAAAGCACATTGGTTAATATTTTTTGAATACAAATTTCTGCTATTCAAATTATCGAACAATTTATCTAATTTTTCACAAAAGTTGGCTGTTGCAAGAGCATACTTTTTATTTTCGATAGAAAATTTATCAAGCTCATACATAGTTCTTATTGCAGCAGCTACAGTCCGACTGAAAATTTGAGTTGCCAATGCAACTCGCATTTTTTCGAACGTATTTGGATATAAATGGCGATAAGTAATCTTAGGGCACAGTTTTGTAGAACTATTTTTTACCGTATCGTATAGTTCTCTTAATACTCCCCAGCTAACTACTCCATCAGGCGTTTCAATATTTGCTTGCATTAAATTAGTTCTAAATGATTTCATTAGATGTGGAACATCAAACATGGCATAAATTTGTCTGTCTGCACAACTCGTTTTAAAAAATGGGGTTTCGTCAGTTATGCTTAACAATTTGTACGCCTTTCTATTGTTCGATCCTTGATCACATATTACAACTTGCACAACAAATCCAATATGATCTAACAGTTTAATGTTTTCATTAATTAATTTTACCAAATGTTCACCAGATATTCCTTTGGCCGAAGTATAGTATGATAAAACATATTTGTATTTAGAAAATAATCCACGGACCATAAACACCAACACATATTTTGTCACCTCAGGTTTTCTTTCAGCTCCATCATCTGTGTATCCTTGAATTAAATCATTTTTTATGTCATACTCCAAATCTCGTCGGATGTTCAATTCATCGAACATCAAAACTGCGTAACGATTTTCAATTGATAAATTCGCAGTTTTTTTTTTTAAATTTTCGACAACATTTTCATTTAGTCCAGGAGCAAGGTTTTTAATTGGCATCCAATTTATAATTGAACTCTTAGATGGTAAATTTAATTTTAAATTGTCTCGAAGAAATCTATAACATGCTGGAGATATAAAATAAACGTTTTGGGCTATGTTACGCTGTTCTTGAAGATACTTAGAGGTTTTCGAATCTCGACATAAAATCATTTATGCAAAATTTTTTGCAGCCAAACTTAAATTTGATTCATCAATCTGTTTCCGCGTGTGTTGTGGTTGTAGTTTTTTATTAGGAATTAATTTTCTTTTATTTTGAAATTGTAGGTAAATTAAAGTTTTTCGATTTTTTATGTATTTAGTTTTCAATATGTCGTAATGTTTTTTTAATGATAAATATTTTTTTTTATATAATTCACTAATTTTAATATATTTTATACAGTTAGTGCAATCTGCTTCGACACTGCAAGATGTATTTGAATACTGTCTAGGAGATTTTATGTTCTCAAAGTCGAAAATACTCATTTCGGGCAATGTCCCACTGTCTTTAAATCCATGTTTTTATATTTTTATATTTTGATGGATTTCCAGGCAGATTTAAATCCGAAGATGAGTTACCGGCCATTGGCATTGAATCAACAACTACACTCTCATCCATCAATACCATATCAGGGTCACCTAAATATAATTTTGGGATAACATTTTTTTTTAATTTTCGTTTTCCTTTATCGGTCTCATCGAAGTGCTTTTCACAAATAATTAATTTTTTTTTTAAACTATCATGTGACAATGAGCATTTGTCAACCCAAATTTGAAAAAATGGAGAATTTTCTTCCGGGAAACCATAAAACTTTCTATAAGGATGGCTGCGTCGAGTGGCTTTACAATTCAAAACAGCGCATGGGATTCCACTAATCATATGATTTTCTTTATCAAAAAACGCCATTATAGAAAGGAATGCATAAGACAAATAATAACCTAAAATAATTTTTTACGTGACGAGAAAATAACTGTTTCTAAAAAATATGAACAACTGAAAAGGAACTTATTTTCTGCTACACATTAATCGAAAAATTCGATTCGTCAAATATATGTATTATGTATTTAAGAAAATTAACAAACTAAATTGTTATTTTGTATTTTCGTTATTAGAAACTAAAATTTAAACAAATTAAATTATTTTGTACTAAAATTAAACGAATTATTGTTGCACTGTTTGAGTAACTCATCCACACCATACGAATTTTCTAGTCAAACTAAAAAATATTTTTTTAATGCAACGAAACGATTGAAAAATATAACGTGGAAAGGGTAATAGAGAAAAAACAGTAGTAAAATTTGTAAATGTGCGCTCTCTTGTATGTATACTATATCATATGCAAAATGCAATATAAAGAATTTATACCAATACATTACCAGGGTCCGAATAATTTACAACAACAATGCCATAATAGAAAAACGTAGATAGCTTTGTATATCTCTAATATAATAAAATCTCTGATTAAAGTCAGTATAATTTTTCACACAATTTTAATTATATTCACTCAACACTCAAAATTATTACGCAAAACTCACAAACACGATTTGTTTGGTCACGATATCCGCCATATTAAAATATTTTTAACTTAGATGCGCAAGAAAGAACGAAAATAAAACATCGGAGTATATTACCTTTATTATGTGTACTTACTGTGAAACTATTTGTTTTAACAAATACACAGACACAGTAAATTTCGAATGCAACGCAAACTTCAAATGGATAGCTCTTTTAAATCAGAACCATCTTGATGTAAATAGAGCCGGCATGTGAAAAATGAACTTAAAATAATGGATATAGAAACACTAAAAATTCATTTATTTTCATTGAGTTTGTATGAAAAAACGCGATTTCGATTGACGATAAAACATGAATTAAAACTTACATCCAGTTAAATAATCTTTCCCCAAATCGCTAACAAACAATTCAATGTCTTACTCATTTAAAACACAGATTCTAAAACTTCCCTATTTTCCAGCAATTATCAAAAGAAAATAAGGGAAATTAAATTATAAAACATTCTACAACAATAGCAATGTGTATTAAAAAGAGAAAATTCAATATAATGACGTAATCATTCGTCCATACCTAAAACCAATGGTAAGAAAAAAGACAACACATCTCCGTTCAACAATCAAAATTAAATTAAATCAAAAAGAGCCAAACAGAAAAAATTAAACAATACAATAAGTGCGAATGAAACAAAATATCAAAACAATCTAGCATGCTTTGCAAATTCAAAATAACCATAGAAACATATTCGAATTCAAATTTGAATGGAGGCAATGAAAGAGATGATTATTGTATTGTTCGAGTTATGTTTATGACGTATATTACAAAAACAACAATGTTGTACATTTCAAATATACCTTATTTTTCATGACGATTTTAATTAAGAAATAAACATTTTCATGACTCGATTTTTCAATCAATAGTATATTGTGTAACGTGTAGGAAAAACGATATATTCCCGGACGAGTATGGAAGTTGCTGGGACGAGGCGTCAGCCGAGTTCCAGCAACCATAAGAGTCCGGGAATTATAGTTTTTCCACGAGTTGCACATACGATTTTTTCTCTAATCGGCAGTATATCAGATTATCCATTTTATTCATTATATTCTTTAAAATACGCAAAATTTTCCAATTTATATTTTCAATAGATTTCACTATCAAAGTTACCTTAGAATTATAACAATCGCGTGCGATTATACATTATATCATGTATTTCTTAAAAACAGATGATAATCAGTACTAGAAAGTATTCTCTGCCTAGGCAAGGAATACTTTCCAGTACTGTTTTTAGTAAGTTGCCTAGCAACGATGTAGTGTCGTGGAATACTTCATTTTGCTGACAGTTGACAGATAACAAACCAGAAAACTGACGTATTTTATCCGATTTGAGAAAAATAAATTTACATGTTTCATGAACATTTTCGTATAAAAAGTAAAAACAAAACAAAAGCTCACATTTCTAATAAACTTAAGGTAGATCCGCACGACGTGTTTTTACATGTACTTTCACAAATGTGTCAACATTTGTGACAATTTTTTATGACCACATGTTGTATTTTTGCTTTTGTGATTACATATGTGTCCGCACATATGTAATTTTCGCAAATGACTTTTATCCATTTTGGTATGTTTTTACATAGGATATAACCTCGAAAAATTTTACAAATGTAATCAAACATGGTTTCGACCGTAATTTTTCCATTTTTTTTGTTTTTAATTTTAGGTATTAATGAATCTAAAAAAATCAAAGTCGCCTCGCCATAGATTTATCTATCGTCATCCGTATTAATATTACAAAACACAAATGTTTTTAATGAGCGTGTGGATGCAATTTTCAACTTTTCAAATGTTTTAAAATACACTTGTATTTTTTGACATATTTTAGTTTGTTAAAACATAACTAAAAACACATCGTGCGGATCGACCTTAACACTGTAAATGAAAATAAGCGTTTCCCCATATAGCTGCATAGTAAAGAAAAAATTGTATGTAATTGTATGTACCTTAACAGTTGATTGTGGAGGCTCTTATTTATACAGTAGGCTCTGTTTAAATAAGCAATTTTTCCACGAGAAGCGTTCAGCCTACTTTTACAATCGTCAATAATGCAATTTAAAATTTTGGATGATACCCCTGATCAAGCGTTTGAGAAATATTGGTAGTATTTGCCGGTAGAAATAATAGCTTGACAGCTTTAAGCTGAACGTCTTTGAATGACTTGCTGCATTGCCCAACACCAAAATAATTTTTTATTTCTCTTTGAAAATGTTTCTATCAAATCTATTTCGCTATTTTACAAAAATGGAAGTGGTCATCCACGCTGTTTAGTTCGAATACCACTCTACTGCTAAGTTCGCCATGTTCATATTTATAAAACATCTTGCCCATTTTAACGAGTTGATTACAAAGGATTTCACACAATGGCATTGACACACAACATACATTGATTCGCTGCTTACATTTTTTGTGCACCGGTTTCGGACTTTCAATCATTGAAGGCAATCGTGCAATCCAATTAGACATAACATTAACACCCACAGATACACTAAAAGAAGGGTCTAAAAAATGTATTGAGCCAACTGACATACTATAGCTACAAAATTGTCTTTTTTTAAAGTTTTCGCAAATGAAATGGCTTTTTATTTTAGTATCGGGGCACTAACCGGCAAATTTTTTGCTATAGCGAGCCCTCCCACCACGCCAAAGTTAAATCATTTCGCTATTTATTTAAACAGTTGAAATGATTGCTGCTTAATCCCTCTTTGTTGTTTAAAATATTGACAATTTGTGTTTTATCACAACCATATTCCTCAGCCAATTTTTTTTGGTGGCATGCCATGAGCGGCATCTTCGATTACCTTTATTTTATCTTCTAACTTCAAAAATTTAATTTTTAGCCACTGTATGCTAAAAGGACAAGAAAAATAATCAAAATTATTTTTAATTTTGACATTATGGGAAAATTGCTAACCGAAAATGAATTCACAATCTGTTTAGTTCAAATGATTAAACTGTTCGACAAACAAAAAGTACCAGAAACAAGGATAGTCATTCCGACATATTTTTCGATACTGAATCCGAATCTGGATGCAGGATTGTCCTATTACGTCAAGATTTTGGGATATCCTAACCTAAAAGTGCAACAAAGGCTGTTTTTATGGATTTCCAATATTTTACTGTATTGTTATGGAATTACAACAGTAAAAATCAATTATGCCATAGTAAACTACCATTCACCCCCTCTCATTTCCAATTTTAAACGTCTAAATTTCTTTATATATTACCGAGATATCGTAAATCTTATATGTATGTACAGTGCCTGGCCATATTCCTCTAAATGTTTCAATTACATTTCATTTTTGGATTTATCGGTAAAACACCATCTATGACTTAAAAAAATTCAATTGTCTTTCATTTCATAGATGGCGACATACCACTTTCTTGTTTGACATGTTTTAGGTTTTGCCGTGGCCGGAAAATTTCCCGGACATAAATCCCATTGAGAACCTTTGGTTTATTCTCAAGAGGAAGGTGGCACAGTGGTTAGCATGATTGCTTTAAGCTCCAGAGGTCCCGGGTTCGATTCCTGGCGGGTGATGAAAAAATCATGGCTGGTTAATGTATATAGGATTAATGATTCAATAATTCATTATCCATTAAAATAATGATTACGTAACTTCATAATGAAGCAGCCAAATCTCTCTATGGGATGTAGCGCCAGTGGAAAAAAAAAAAAAAAAAAAAGTGGCCCAAGAACTCATCACAATCAAGAGCCAGCTTATTGAACGGTTTATTGTCATAGCGTAAAAACGTATAGTGTGTGAAGCGCATGTACGACGTGTGGAAACATTTATAAATATCAAAGGCAACATAATAAGTAAAATTCTACCTACGCTACACTAAAAAAACCTACTCTCAAGGTGTAAAAATGTATACACCAAAAGAGGCACGTATACGAATGGTTTACGTATATACAGTTTTATTTTTTTTTGGAACTTACTACCCCATTTACGTATAAATAGATATAATTTGTAAGGACGACTATTAGTTATGTACACATACACATTACTAAACGATATTCATCAAATCGTCCATTTTTAATTTTGGTTGTGATGTAAAAGGGCTTCAAATTATTTACACCAATACATAAAAAGGTCTTCGAATTTTATTTTCAATTTTCTCATGACAAATGTTTCATTTACGTGATATAAATGTATTGTGTTAGCGTGAAGTTTACGAAGACTTTAGTACTACTAGGTCCTCGTAAACTGTACGTAAACGTTACGCCGCGCCTGGAGGGTAAACAACAATTTTTGTCATTTTGACAGAAGCTTTCTAAAAATTTAATTCACTTTGTTTAATTCGGAAATTCCCAGTAATTCGGGTTGATTTTTATATGTATTAATTTGGAAATATTTCTGAGTTGTTTCGACGTCCTAAGGCAATGTCAAATTAAAAACTACACGAAAAGGCATAATCGCATAGATTGTTAATCTCGATTGATTTAATGTGAAGAACCCTTAAATTAGCAATTTGATATGTTAATGGCTTGTCACAACATGGACAAGAATTAAAAGTTTATTGATAGAACAAGTAATTTATGTTATGCTAATATTCTGTACTGTACTGTAGTAATAAAGGGTGGTCTGAAAGACGCAAATAGTTTATAAAACACTGATTTGTGAAATGTATATAGATACATAATAGTTTTGTAACAAAATTTTTTGAACAAAGCAAATCAATGGACACAAATATTTTTTTCGAGGCGTATGAAATAAAAATGGGTTTGTTTAATTCAGATGGAGTATAAGGTTGCCGTGGAAATTGTGAGGTCAAAACATGAAATTAGAGGCCCAATTATTTAATTCTTAAAAATATTCCATTAACATATGTATAACTTTACCACGAAGTACAAAACAATTAGATAAAGGCATAATTAGTTGGTCACTAATCAACAACCTTATCGTATTTACATACGTACGGAGAAATTAAAACATAAAATAAAATTCTGATTTAGATACGTTACCGGTTGTTGTTAATTTTATTAATATGAAATTAATATGTTTACAATGCCCAAACACGGACATAATCAACTTGGAATGATGCCTCTTGTGAGTGTTTACCATTCAATTTCCAGGTTTTTAACCATTGCTTGCGTCCATTCCAGAAATCGGTAGCAGCGTGTGGTGAATTATTTGACCATGGTTTACCACCTGGATTAGATGCATCGTCTGGGAAATAGGAAATACCACCAACAGCCAAATTCATGATTAAATGGAATTCTTGATCGAACGGTGCCATTGGTGAATTAGAAGGCCACGGATTTTGGACTCCTGGTGCATTTTGTGCAAATCCACCTCGGACCCAGAATCCAGATGGAATCTTAGCTATTTCAACATCATCAACACTGAATCGAATGTGTTTTGGTGTCCATTCCATTTGATAGCGATGGAATCCCAAATGGAAACCCTTTCCTGAAGCCGAGTTGTGTGAAAAAGTTGAAGTTGGGAATCCATTGTAGTGTTTATTTGGTCCAAAATGTAAAGTGGATCCAATTTGTTCCGTTCCAATATTAACACCATTCTTTACTAAATTACGGTTACCTCGTGATTCCATCAAATTAATTTCACCAGATACTGGCCACGTTCCGTATACATTGCGAGTTGGCATTAAAAATAGCGCAGGCCACAACCAATCACCGGCTGGAAGTTTTGCCTTAATTTCAACACGCCCATATAAGAACGAAAATGATTTGATGGTACTGATACGAGCGCTTTTGATTGGATTGAGGATATTATTTGGTGAACCAGTGCGTTTACATCCGTAGAATTCTGAATTTGTGCAATGCTTCAAATCTAATACACCCGATGACAAAAATCTTTCACCAAATTCGTCAGCGGTCAATGTTGGTCTGAGATACAATACGCCATCTTTAGCGTAAGAATTTGACCGATTATTAGTGTACCATTGGAATTCCCAGTTCTATAAAACAAAAACAAAAATATTTTTATTAAAACCTCTTGTTATATAAAAACTGTGCACACCAATATTCACTTACACCACCACCTGCTAAAGTGTTTTCATGTTGCCATTTTTTCATATCTAAATTATCAAAGTTATCCTCGAAAATTAAAGCACCCGCACAAATGGATCCGCCTGGCCGAGCCGTCCCGCTCACGGTTGTAATACTAGTAGCACATTTTTGTTGTCGCTTGGTATCAGCCGATTCCGCCAAATTGAATACAATCACAATGCACACCACTAAAAGTGCATACGATTTCATTTTATTTAATTATTGCACAGAAAATTTCTATTTGACGACTATTCGATTGAATCGTTCGCCAAACTATGAATATCAAAACAGGGTTTCAAGTTTATTAATAGTGTTTGGTGGAACGCCGATTTATTTTCATTTTATTACGTGATAAACGATAATTATGAATGCACAACAAAAACACGAACGAGAGATTATTAAGATTAAATACAACATCTTCAATTCATTGTATAACAGATATTATTTATTCATAAATTTCTATTTATTCATTGTAATTAGAATTGTGTGTAACGCATCAATAGTTTATCGAAGCTTCAGCGGTACTCAGGGAAATCTATTACGACGTTGTGTGGTGATTTTATTTATTGTGGCACTAATTTATACATTTTGGTATAGTAAATGCAATTACTGTACAAGTGGTTTGTGCTTATACATAGATCTTCTTCAGCCTTTAAGATAAAGATAAACGCATTAAACTGAAGGTCAAGGTGAACTAATTAATTTTGATGCAGTAATCTAGTTTTTCAGTTTCTCGTTTCTTTTTGGTTTGATGACATTTAAACTGTACAAACAGGTTTCTTGGACAGTCGAGAAGTATAGTTTACATAAACATTTTGATAATTTTTCAGAGAAAAACTGTTGTTGCATCAAGTTAACATATTGTAGAATCTGTTGATCTGTTCTACTTCCGTAGAACGTCTTTGACGCCCTCGATACTTATAGCCACACCAGTAGTGTATCCCATCCACGTTTCGCTCAATGCTAAAATGTCCATTGAACTCAAGACAGGGTCAGTTTTGATGTCATTACTGTGAGCCACTAGACTTTGCACAATGTGACTCATTAAGCATAAATTCGTCGGCGCTTTGTATTAAGAACTTTGACCACTTGATTGCCCAACGTTTGCATGTGATTGTCTAGCCTTGCTAATTCGGATCGCAAATCCCGAAGTATTGGATTGTTATTCTCCACCGTGTGGTAGAACGTAAAATCATCATTGGCGTTGGTTAAGAAGAGGCCATCGATTGACATGACTCTCGATAATGCTACATAAACCAACTGCTGATCTTGGGACTTGTTGTAGTGGAATACCACTTGCGAGAATGTACCACCCTGCGATTTATGTATGGTCATTGCGCATGCTGGCACGCAGGGGAACTGGAGTCTTCTACATTTCACAGTACCTTTTAACTGAATGGTATAGCCGATCGCTTGGAAATCGGAGTCTAACTAGGCGACACGGATTTGCTCACGACATATGGTTTAGCCTTCAGGCTTAATGTTGTACCAATTTTGTCATTGTCGAACTGGAACTACAATCGGCTCGCTCCATAACTCGATTGTAACACAATTACCGCTACATGGTCTGAGGTGGTCAGAGGTTGTTCGATATCCTTCAGTTCGCCGATCACTCCGTTAACAATCCCGTCGGCCACATCTACGTTTGCTGTTATCATGTACGGCATACCAACGCACAATCGCAGCAAATATGGCAAACCACTTGTCTCCATCACAGTCTTCTTGAACAGATCGTTACGGTATCTCGTCAACTCTTGTTGAGTCCTGTACTCCATCAACGCATCAATCGGTTTACATTAGAGAGCCTGATCCCCCCTGGTACATTTTCTCGGCACCAATTAACCCTTTGACTCGTCATTTATTTTAAAACGCCTGTTATTTTGCTTAACTATCTGAGTAATTCTGAAATTTTTTAATATTTTTTGCACTAAATATCTTTTTTTGGTAGCTTAAGACTAAGAGCCAACATAATATCACTTAAAAAATCCATTATTGGTGCATTGAATTCAAAAAACTAGGTTTAAAGTGCATGTACGCAATTGTGTACAGTACGAGTCAATGTGTTAATTGTTCGAAAGATTGTGTTAAGCAGCACTTTCTCTTCGTAAAGCAAAGCTTTACCGTTACCAATTTTCTTTAGGATTGTCGAGAACATCACATCACTTTGTCGCATAACTTGTCGCAATGGATAATACTCCAGGGAATGCCAGAGCACTGCTCCCACAATTGCTTGTTTGTACGGCTTGTAGATGGGAGTAAAACGAACGGTTCGTCGAAGTTTCCTGTGATATGAGTGAGGCGCGCATGTACGATATTCAGCAGATCTGCGCTTATCATGCTAACCTCATGAATGATTATTACTTTTACATTAGCGAAAGCATTGCGATAAGCTTGCAGTGCTTCATGTCCCAAGCTGCTACACTGTCTTCTGGCCATGGTTATTCTGAATGCAGAATGTATTGTCGTTCCGTTTATGGCCACTGCAGCCTTGCCTGTGGTTGCACAAGCGACCAGCAGGCCGGTGAAGAAGGTTTGTATTGGTCGACACTTACCAGTGTTGTCATGTAAAATATGTATTGTCTGCAGCATCAACTTACGTTGCTCATCATTAGTCAGTCATACCAATTTGCAGTATTTTTGTTTCGGCATCACGTTCGATCACTGTCGAACAACTGCCGAAAGCGCAACGCGTACCGGAATACTCGCGATATCATCGTCGTTTAATTCTTCAAAGCCAACTGTTCTTACAAATTCTTGGCGTTTCTGCTCGGCGTGCTCTATACTTTGTCATCATTTTCATTGCACATCTTGCGATACTCCTCAACGGCTTGTTCGATATTCATTCCAACTTCGTATTCTTTACGTTTAGACATGATCGAGTCTAATTGTTCATCGTACGCCTGCAAAAACTTATTTCTGTCTAGCAAGTCACACAATTCGTTTCGAAATGGAATATACAATGTCACAATCTCTCGTTTCCAGTTAATCAGATCGGCAATATCATACTGCCGGGATCTAACAACACGGCTTTTGTCTCGTTTTCGGTATAGCGCGCATTAACAGCATTAATGTCATTGTCACCCCCACCATCGCCTACATTACTATCAACATCAGATGTCGTAGTTGTGGTGATGGTCGTTGCTCGGTAAGTTCTAGCTGGCGAGTACCATGCCGCGAAATCTGCAAGGCAAACCTCGTTCATGCCGTTTCGTAATTCATACTTTTGGATAATATTTCGATGTCCACACATTTGTAGAGTCTTCAGCAACTCCTTCGTTGTTCATCTGCTTGATTGATTTGTGGGATTTGTTACGCTCGTGAGGCCACATTGTCGGCACAAAGGCCACTTCACGACTTGATTCAGACATTGGTATATGCAGCAAATACCAAGCCGCTTTCTGACTGCTCATTTCGACACTATTTAACATCTTGATGCTGATTGTCTTAAGAAGAGTGGTGTAATCATGATCCGGGTTCTGGCTCTGCAACTCGATCAATTGACGATGAAGATTGGATATGTCTCGATTGGTTTTGTTCACGTGTTCGACAACGTATGCTGCACAAGAGTACTCCTCTAATATGAATTGTAAATCCATGTTCGAGTTCAACACGCTAGCGATCCATGGGTTTAAATAATTTGTCCATAGCTGTCTCATTCCTCGCTTAAACATAACAGATGGTCGATTAATCGATGCCCGCACACAGTCCAAATAGTACGGTAATGTTACGTTTCCATCAACTAAGAATGTTTCCAACGTATCATAAGATTTTTGTTCCAGTAGCTCCCGCGCAATTTTCGCGCGCGTTTAACTAAAATTTCCCGCCGACTGTCGCCTTTGGTGATAGGTAATAAAATTCTTGTTTTTTCCATTGGCCAGTATGGAATATTAAATCGACATCACTTGTTATTCTTTTTATAACACGTAAACGTGTGCTTGTGTATTTGTCGCGCATACTGTGCCTCGCTCAACATCCTGTCGTCATTGAACATGAAGCAGAGGTCGGTAATTAGTTTTACTATCTCAGGCATATGTTCACTAACCGTTTCTCTGGGATCGTTTTCCAGCCAAATAAGTATGTGAGCATGTGGACTACCTCGATGTTGGAATTCAATGCGCTAGAAATAATCGACGACTCGATATCGACCAAAAGCATTGAAGCAAAGAGAATGTAATACCAAGAGCAACAAAACTGAAGGAAAATTTTCATACAAAAAATGGGTCATGCAATGGGTTTTACTGTTTAACTCGAGTTATGTTTATCCAATTTTAGAAATAAAACAATGGACGAATAGGTCATTTAAGGCAGAAACGATTGACTAACAACTTTTTTTGATGTAACTGCTTGGAAAATTAAGAAATGAGTATTTGTTGGAGCTATATGTGATTAAATTTTTTATTCGACTTCACTCTTGGTATTCTATATACTCTTTGATTGAAGCCTTTACGTGATGACAAGATGCCCATGAGGGTTTTCACCAGACGATCGAAGTATATACAGCAAGTTACTGGGTCTTCATTGATTAAGTTCGTACGCTGCAGGGCATTTAATTGTTGCAACGGATCCAATAGGTCATCTTCCAATAGGTCGGCTCCAATGCAAGTTTTAAGTCTATGTAACGTACGCAACAAGTGCGGCCAACGGATTTCATTAGCATCGACTTCAAAAAAGACAAATTCTTTTCAACGCACTCCTCTAAAAATTGTCGGACTTTGATCATCTTGCGTGTAATGTTGGCGGAAAATCCCTGGCACTTGAACGTGTTGCCCTTCCGTTACACGTAACCTTAATATCTTCATCGCCAAGTACATTATATGTTGTGGTGTGACTCTAAATCGCCGGAAAAGATAGTTCTTCTGCATAGTCATCATAGATAATCAACAATGGTTGTTGATTCATACCGGGAGCTATATCCAAGCACTGATCTTCATTCCATATCATGGTGTGTTGATGACCAATCAGCAACTCGGCATCGTTATTGTGTTCTATCTTTTCTAAAATGTCCAGATCGTTCTGTGAGAAATTTCCTTCATCGGTGCGTCGCTGCCAGTTGCCTTCATTAAGCGCTGCTGGATTTATCGTAATGTTGAAGTGCTTGTATAATGGAGTATTAATAAGGTAATACAACCAACTCTTCACCGTCGCCTTCTTCATAAAACCAGACAGATAACAAGTCTTGTGTATCGTTTGTTTCTTGATGTTAACGTTAAACGTGTAATCGTCATCTAGTTGTCTCGGTAGTTGTTAAACCATGTTGTTTCCGTAGCTTCCAGTCTCGTGCCTCAACCGACGAATCTGCATAAATGGCAGCCGTGGCGCTATCAGACGTTCAGCGATGCAATCCAGCGGCGGCAATTCGTTTGGGTAATCTGGATATGTGCAGCCGTTATATTTCGACAATGCAGGTAAACGACTTTTCTTTATTCTTTCTGTTTATTCTCATCTATCAAACGCAAATCATTCGCAAATCACAATCCATCGCAGACTTCGCATATTCGACCAAACTCATTGCTAATAAATATTTTGTAGAATTGCGCGGTTGCTTTCTTATAACAATTCATTGGCTTTACGTAATCGGGCTCCTTCGCGCCATCGACTTATGCACTAGAGGTAGTCGCAATGGGCTGGTTTTGACGAGGGGATTTGGAATCGGTCTTATTTATACGCGATCGTTTGGCATCGTGATAGCGTTTGCAACGGTCGGCATTAGTCAAACGTCTTTTCAGGTCCATAAAAATATCGATTAATCTGGTTAATTTTACAAAAACGAATATAAATTATTTATCCGATTAATTTAAACAAATGTAGATAGGGTTATGTTAAAATGAATGATTTGTACTTAGTAGGTACATACTATATTTCAAACATAAAAAAAAAAAAAAAATTTATTTATGCACTGCTGTGTTGAAACAAAATTCACTAACCCAAAAACTGTCAAAATTTTGTTTTAAATTAAATACATAATTCTAAATAATTCAGCACATCAATTGTTTTCGGCAGTTTTTATTATTACAAAAACTAGAAATACATTCTAGTATGCCACGCACGAAATGACAAATAATATAACAAAATGTTTAACTGTTGTAGGGTTTTTAGCATTTGTAAAGGTTTGATATTTGCTCAACTCATAAACTTTGATGTACGATAATTCTTGAGCCTGGATATTTTTCGACACGATTTTTGTGGTTATGAGCTGTTATAGATAGCATATATTCACATGCATAAACTCAAGTTTCTAGCGTTTTTACTTTTAAAGTTAAAAATAATTAAGATTTTTGTAGATGTCAATATTTTTAAGTATCTGCTATGATGCTATGAACGACATGGCAAGTCACAAAACATGCAGTTTCAAATGTAGTCTCACAAAGTTATATGCAACTTATATATTGTCATAATATTTGGCAAAGTGAACACGTTTTTACAACGCAGTATTGTTTTATTTTGTTTTTGCTCTGTCTGCTCTCTACGATATAACTATATTAACTATATTAACATAATCAAAAATTATTCAAAATTAAAAATGTTCGGCGTCTTCAAAAAATAATAATTTTCGTATTAATCAAAGTAGTCAAAAGCTATTACGTATTTTCTGAACAGCTGTTTATAGTATTTTTGTAAAAATTTATGTAAAGGCCGGTATCCATGTACAATTAAATTGCGCAAAATAATTGTGTGACGTAATTATTGCACAATATATTGTGCTATTTCTTCTGTTTGCGCAATAAAAAAATTGATGAAAAAATGTTCAAAATTTTGAATAAAAATTGAGTATATTGCACAATAACTTGAACGTGTGTATGTTAGTTCAATATAATTGCGCAAGTTCAGTGGTTGTTTTCATACAAATGTCATCCGATAAAAAAAAAATGGTTGTCGAATTTATTGCGGAATACCGGAATTTACCAGAATTATGGAACACAAACAGTCCAACATACAGCAATAGGAACGCAAAAGCTTTAGCATACGAAAAATTGTTGAAAATATTCAACAAATATGATGCCACAGCCACTCGAGAAAGCGTTGTTAAAAAAATTAATTCCTTGCGAACTAATTTCCGCAAAGAATTAAAAAAAGTGAGCGATTCGAAACGTTCCGGTATGGGTACGGAAAAGATTTATATACCAACATTATGGTTTTTTGATGATCTGTTATTCCTAACAGATCAAGAAACTCCAGATTCTAGCAGATCAACTATAGTAGAGGGAAAGGAAGACTCATTGTTTGAAAATGAAGAAAACAATATTGTAACTTGTAAGTATTTAATATTTATATATTTTAATCAAATCAATTTATAATTTCATATTGCCAAGGAACACTACCCTCGTTATTGAAGTAATGTAGAAATTTTTGACGCACGATTTCGGCTGATTGTGCTGACCTATGATTTACATTGCTCTGTAAACTATCGAATGTACAGCGCGATGGATTTGTGTTATTTAAATTTTGTGTTGTTTCGATTAAGTGCGATCTTTGGGTTTTCATCAAAAAATTATGTAAATAAACACAAGCCAAAACGATTGTTTTAACTTTTTCTGGTGCTAAATTAATTGGCTTTTGGAAAATGCCAAATTTAGCCGATAAAATGCCGAACACATTTTCAACAATGCGCCTAGCGCGAGACAGACGATAGTTGAAAATCCGTTTTTCCTCATCTAAACTATGAAACGAATACGGTTTCATAAAATTTTCATTTAATTGAAACGCGTCATCTCCAACAAATACAAATGGCGCAGTTGTAGAGCTATTTGGAAGATCTTTGGGTTGAGGAATATTTAGTTCATCCTGTTTAAACCGATGGTAGAATTCAGAGTTATTTATAACACCTCCATCGGAAATTCTTCCATTTGTGCCAATATCAGCATAAATAAACTCGTAGTTTGCATTGACTATTTGCGAGTTTTTTTATTACATCGGAGAGACCAGAGAGATCAGACAGATAAATTATCTGAAATATCCGATAATGTTTAATCTGAAAAGACCTTTTTCGAATTTTAAACGCTAACCTATTTAAATTAGCTAACCACTGTTTTGTAACACGTTATGGCCAAGAAAATTGTTTTCCTACGCATAATTAATGCATAAAAATAAAATTAAACATTAATGAACAAGAAACCTTTAAAATTATCTACAATATACTTGTTGTTATATCTCAGTCTATAGTGTTCACCATTTTGAACGTCAGAATATGTAATTCTCTGTACTATCTGAAATAAATTTCAGATCGAAAAACAGCAATCTGTGATTTTTCGGATTTAATAAAAAAACGCTAAAAAAACTATCGGATCGATCTGAGAAAATAAAAAAACGCAAAAGGTTTTTTTTATATCTCTCTGGTCTCTCCGATGTAATAAAAAAACACTCCATATACCGAGTAATACAATGCTATGAGTACCTTTATAATTATCGTATCTCGAACATGTTCCTGATGGTTTCCTTATTACAATATGTTTCCCATCAACTGAGCCTAGACAGTGTGGGAAATTCCAAAAATTTTCAAAATCCATTGCAATCCGTTTCCACTCCGTTTCATTTTTAGGCAGCTAAAATTCAACAAATATAAAGAATTTTTTTTTTTAAATTACCAAATTGGACACATCAGAAATAATTGAGGAAATTGTTCAGACTCCTAAGCCAAAACGTCGGAAACAAACCGACACATCGGAAGAAATCTTTAAAATGGCCATTAGAGAATTAAATAAAGAAGACGACGAATATTTGATTATGGCAAAGGCTTATGCTGTCAAATTAAAAAAAAATGACAGAAGAACAACGCTTGTATGCCGATCAGTTAATTCATCAAATTTTATTAGAAGGCCAATTGAGTCAACTTTCTCGATGTACTACTGTGTCTATTCAACGTGAATTACCTCGACCACCTTCATCACAAACATATTCACGACCATCATCATCAGAATCATCGTACTTAGTACAACCAGCTGAGCGTTTAATAGTGATTCCAACAGTTTCTCCAGAGGAGTATAGTTATCGCAGTAATTCAGATTCTGATTCTTGTAGTGCAATACAGACATTTATTACAGAATATAATGATGTTTAGTAAATCTTTTTTTTTATGTCGTGTTTTTTTGATGCAATAAACTGATCTCGATAAAAACTGAACTAGATTATTTAAATTTTTTTGTTTTACATCAGTTTTTTGAATTTAAACACGACTATTACTTATACCGTTTTTTTGATTGACCAAAAAAACTTAATTTGAAATTAATTTTCAAAATGTATTATTACTTCGGTCTAAAAAGACCAAAGTATTGAAATCCTGTCAAAAATGACGAAAAATTTGATTGGTCCAAAACCACTTTTCTCGACGTTTCGAAAGGCCCTGAGTCTGAAAATGCAAAAAAAAAAATGTCCGTCCGTCTGTCTGTGTGTCTGTGTGTCTGGACCCATGGTATCTCGAGAACGGCTTGTCCGATTTGGATTTTTTTTACGCCAATCTGTTTCTATGGTCAAGACGGAGATTTGAAAAGCTTTTGGAGACTGTACGTCAAAGGGGTGGGGTACCTGTCATACGAATTGACCCAAAATACCTGCTTTTATAAATATTTACGATTTTTTTATACAGGCTTATTTGATTATTGAATTGGGCATTGAATTGGGAATTGATTTGAAGGTTAAATTAGGGGTCAATTTGCGCGTTGAGTTGAAGTTGAGTTGGAGTTGAGTTGGGGTTGGATTTGGATGTAGTGAATAGTTAACAAACTATTTATATGATGGAACTTGCCTATTTATCAACCGATTATTATGAAATTCAATGTGTATGTTACAAATGGGATTCCAAAATGAGTTTTGGATGAAGTTCTGGAATATGGCCAAGTAGGATGGAACTTGCCCATTTCTCAACCGATTACGATGAAATTCGACATTTGTATTTGAAATGGGATTCTAAAATTAGTTTTGTATCAGGTTCTGGAATATGGCTAAATATGATGGAACTTGCCCATTTCTCAACCGATTATGATAAAATTCGAGATGTGTATTCAAATTGGGAATCTGAAATGAGTTTTGGACGAAGTTCAGGAATATGGCCAAGTATTATGGAACTTTGCTATTTCTTAACCGATTATGATGAAATTTGATATGTGTGTTGGAAATGGGATTATAAAATGAATTTTGGATATAGCTTTGGAATATGGCCAATTATGATGGAACTTAGTTATTCCTTACCCGTTTGTAAATGGGATTCTAAAATGAGTTTTTGGATAAGTTCCTGGAATATAGTCAGTTAAACGGTTAGAAGTATCAGTATAGTTTGTTATACTATTTTCGGTATAAAGTTCTAGAATACGATTTTTCGTTTTAAATTGGATGCCTGTACCCATGTTATTGAAGCTTTTGACCTGTTTGTCTGTTGTTGTATAAGTAAATATAATTTGGTTAAAATAGAAATCAATAATGTCAAAACTGTCACACCAACTTTATGACATTATTGAAGATACCAAAGACCGAAGTTCTGATCACCTCGTGAGGTTTCAGCCCTTTATATTTTATATATTATAAAATGAATAATTTTTTATGTAATTTATTTCCTAATAAATTAAAATATACTTGAACATATTATTTTAAACTTGAAATTATTGTCTCGCATGTTTCAATTACCAGTTTCCCAATACATTGATGGGATATTCTCATGGAAAACCTTAAATCTCTAAAATTTCTTCCAGTGGCCAGAAATCTTAGCGTTGTGGTTAATCTTTGCGCTGGCGAAATAGCCTGTCTCATAACCGTATTTTGTTTTTTTATTTTTGGAGACACTTTGTCCAAAAGTATTTTAAACGTTTTCTCATCCATCTTCATATAATTTTTATAATCTGTCTCGCTATAGATGTCGGCATTAAGTTCTTTTAAAAGATGCATATCTGATTGATTGGTTCTTTTTAAATACCAATTTTTGGACCAGAATCTTCTTGCCTTTTTTTTCTTACGAAGTAACATGACCGCTCCAATCATTATGAGAGCTAATGATTTTTTTCGACACATTGAAATTTTTAGTTGATTAGAATAAAATCAGTATTAATATTATATTTTGCCGATTCATAAAACAAGCGAACAACGAATAAATAAAACTTCCGCAATTAATTTTGTTCAATTTTTTACGTAATTTAATTGATCAATTAAATTGTACGTGGATACCGGCCTTAAGGTCAAGATAGCCAAAATCACTAAATTTTTCTTTATTTATTTTTTTTTCTTGAACAAATTTTCATTCAATTGGTTTTTAATGTGAAAACATCTTTTTTCTACGATAGTGCAGTAACCTTCGAGAATTAATATACCGGGTGTTTCTTTTAAACTGAGACGATCAAATATCTCGAAAAATAGCCACTCTACGGAAAAAATGTCCATAATCAAAATTTAATCATACCGCGGGGGAAATACATTAGTGCAAAAAAATAGTCCCCCACCCCCCGCTTTGTAGGTGGGGCGGGGGTAACTTTTAAACTAAGATAGGGAGCCATATTTTTTATTGCAGATTCGGATTCTACGGCTAAAAATACGTAGGATTTGACTGAAACATTTTTTTCGATTCATGTTAGATGGCGCTGTAATTGACGATATTCAATTTTTATCTCGGATTAAATATCTCGGAAAATAAGCACTCTACGAAAAAAATGGTAGAGATCAAAATTGAAATATTCCGCGGGGGAAATACATTAGTGTTAAAATTAATACCCTCACCCTCTCCTTGTAGGTGGGGGTACTAATTTTAACACTAATGTATTTCCAGCGCCATCTATCATGAATCGATAAAAATGTTTCAGTCAAATCCTACGTATTTTTAGCCGTAGAATCCGAATCTGCAATAAAAAATAGGGGTTCCTATCTTAGTTTCAAAGTTACCCCCCGCCCCACCTGCATGGAGGGGTGAGGGCTACTAATTTTAACACTAATGTATTTCCCCCGCGGAATAATTCAATTTTGATCTCTACCATTTTTTTCGTAGAGTGCTTATTTTCCGAGATATTTAATCCGAGATAAAAATTGAATATCGTCAATTACAGCGCCATCTAACATGAATCGAAAAAAATGTTTCAGTCAAATCCTACGTATTTTTAGCCGTAGAATCCGAATCTGCAATAAAAAATATGGCTCCCTATCTTAGTTTAAAAGTTACCCCCGCCCCACCTACAAAGCGGGGGGTGGGGGACTATTTTTTTGCACTAATGTATTTCCCCCGCGGTATGATTAAATTTTGATTATGGACATTTTTTCCGTAGAGTGGCTATTTTTCGAGATATTTGATCGTCTCAGTTTAAAAGAAACACCCGGTATATGGAGAGAACATAAAATTCAAAATGTATGAAAGAGAGTAAGAAAAAGCGTTAGTCTACTTCTGTCATTTTTTTTCGTAATTTTGTTTTGTTTGCATTTCTGTTTTGGTTTTAACAAATTATTTAATAGAAAATATTGTGTGAAACATATAAAACTTTAAGAAAAATGCCACATTTAATGAAATGTTGTGTTTCCAGTTGCACTAATTTCATTAGAGTAACGAATATTAAGAACCATCGCAGTCCAGGTTCAACAAGTTATTTTAGGTAAGTTTTAGTGAAATTTGTGTTGCCCATAAAATTGAATGGCATGTAAGAATATTAAAGTAATGTATATTATAATCAAGAGTATTATAAGTATTTAGAGGGCCCACACAATTTACCGTGATCAAATTTAATTTTTATTCAAAAAAATCAAAAGTTAATATTTTTCATTTGAAAAATAGTTTTTTTATGTAGTTGTGTGCTTGTGAGTAAAATCCCAGTGGCGGGGAAATATTTTTTTTCTTTACTTTGTTAAACGAATATTTTCTGTATGTTGTCGTAATAAATGTTTTTTATAGAAATCATAATTTGTTATTATTTATTTAAAAATTGATTTGTTGTAGATAAATCATAAAAGTGTTTAGTAAAATAATTCGGAATAATTCTGAAAAAGTTTGTTGTAATTGAAGTATATTCTGCTATTATGAAACCATATTTATCAAGCATAAATTTTTAATAATAAGTTTTCCAAAGCAGATTACCCAGAAACTTGCGAATGAGGAAAATATGGCAAAAAATATTAATTACAAAAAAATTTGGCCGGAACGATCGAATTTGTTCTGATCATTTTGAGGACAAATTCATGAATATGAGGGAAACGTGTAAAATATTATGCCTAAATGCCATTCCGACCATCTTCGCTTCTTCGTCGAATATATCGCGAGACAATTTAGTTGTGTTGGATGAAAATTTGTCGGTTGAACGCATTCAAGATGTTGCGATTATGGACTCTGTCAGTTCATCTGATAAAATTATTTCTGCTACTGAAGAGTATGATGAATATAGAGACGTTAAACCGATGTCAACTGAAATGAGTTCTGAAGATGGATCAACAGCCATAGAAAATATGGACGTGAGCTGTTCTGAAAATATTAAGACGTGCTTAAAAAAAGTGAAGGTATTGTTTTCAATATTTTTTAATGATTGATTCCTTATGCTAATAGAACATGTTCTTTATAGCCTTTAAAAAAAGTAACACTTAAAAGGTCACTTAAGACATCAACGTCCGAGGAATCATCGTCACCCAAGAAAAATATTCGACGTAAAATCAAATTGAACGTTCTAAGAAAATCATTTCTCGCCGCAATTCCAAAATAAATAGTTTAGAGGCTGTTTTAGAAGATCTTAAAAGTCAAAACTTGCTACAAGAAGAGCACTTTGTTAACTTGGTATCAATGTCAGAACCGGTTAAAGAAATTTTAAAAAGACAGCTTCGCAAGTCTAAGGGCTTATCATTACCCAAACGTTTCCCGATTGAAATTAGAAAGTTTGCAATGACCCTCAACTTTTATTCCCCAAAAGCGTATGACTACGTTCGAAAAATATTTAGTTCTCTACTGCCTCATTCAAAAACAATTGCACAGTGGTATCAATGTGTAGAAGGAAAGGCTCGTTTCACAGAAGAATCTTTTCATACGTTGAGACTTCTTGTAGATATGGAACGAGCAAATAATCAAGATGTCTTCTGTAACTTAGTTTTTGATGAAATTGGCATTCGCAGTCAAATAGAATGGAACGGTAAACGAACAGTTGGTTGTGTAGATATAGGGAATGATCTCGAAAGTGAAGAAGTAGCTACTCAGGTTCTGGTGTTTATGGTTGTAGGGATCAACAAGAGATGGAAAATACCAATAGGATATTTTCCTATTGCTTCTCTAAATAGCGAGCAGAAAAGTAATTTATTGTCGCTCTGTCTTCATAATCTCTACGCCGCGGGGGTTAAAATAATTGGAATTACATTCGATGGATGTCCAGTAAATTTTTCCCTAGCAAATTCATTAGGATGTAATACAAATGTAAGGAATTGTACAGATTTAGATTATTTAAATCCGGTGTTTATGTACAATGATGAGCCTTTTACTGATTCTTTGGTTATTTTGCCCGATCCATGTCACATGCTAAAATTAATTCGTAATACACTTGCTGAAAAAGGTCCTCTATTAGATGACAACGGCGAAGAGATATCGTGGCATTATTTAGAATTATTATTACAGCTACAAGATACCGAGCAGCTACATTTAGGAAATAAATTGCGAAAGGCTCATGTTTTTTTCAAAAATCAGAAAATGAATGTTCGGCTTGCTACTCAAGCGTTAAGTACTTCTGTTGCGGATGCTCTCGAGTTTTGTAGAAATCAGCTAAATCTACCGCAATTCGAAGGATGCCTAGCGACGGTGCGATTTATTAAAATCGTTAACAATGTCTTTGACGTTCTAAATTCTCGAAATATGTCTCAAAGAGGAATCAAACAACCTATTTGTGCGGCGAATATAGAGCAAATTCTGATATTTGTTAATTCCGCTATAAACTTCTTAGGATCGCTTAAGATTATGTCACCAAGTAATTATCAGCCTGTTGTTATGTCACCCCGGAAAACTGGCTTTGTTGGTATGATTTTAACGTTAAAAAGTGTTAATTTTATATTTGAAAAATTCGTTAAAACTAAACTTCTTAAGTTCGTACCATTCTACAAACTAAATCAAGACCACCTTGAACTTTTCTTTGGTAGTATTAGGGCCCGTTTAGGCTCTAATAATAATCCCACAGTGCGACAATTTACTGCAGCTTACAAAAGGCTCTTAGTTCATACACAAATTGCAGAATCAGGTTTAGGGAATTGTTTACCTTTAGAAGAATTAAACGTATTAAATCCTATAAACGCGATAAATTTGACAACTGCCAAAAATATTTTGCTTCAACCACTTCATCAAAATTCGAATACGGGCAATTCCGATGTTCTTACAGACGAAGAAACTGTCTTTCTATCTGAAAATTCCGAATTATTTCAAAATCCAGAACTTTCGGAATTTGTTGAGAACGTTGTAGAATATGTGGCTGGATTCATAGTTTTCAGGTTAAACAAAACACTTCATTGCTCTGAATGCATTAATTATCTCGAAGGCAATAGTTCCCTTCGTTCACTTATAGCTCAAAAAAATAGGGGAGGTTTAGCAGTTCCTAGTAAAGATACTGCACTAATTTGTAGCACAACCGAAAAAGAAATTCGTCAATACATAAATCAAAATAACAATATTCAATTATCTGTAGTGAAACAATCCGTATGTAATAGAATTATTATTAATGTTCAAAAAAAAATTGTTAAGTCGAAGTCTATTTAATGAGTTTGCATATCACGATCACTATAATTTACTTTTAAAATGCATAATTAAAAAATATTTGGATACTCGTTTTTTTTACATTTGCAGTAATACAAAAAAATCTCTTAGTATTAGAAATAAATTAAACCGCTTAGTTATATTTCAAGGAATGTAATTTTAATAAAATATTGTTAAATTTGAATCATTTTTTAAAGCTTTCTTATTTGTAAACATGGAATAAATATTAATTATTTAAATTTTGGATTAAAAATTAGAGACAAATTTGAACTGTATTTGAATTAACCAAATTGAAGTATTATTTATACGCCATATTATCTTAAATTTATCTATAAATGCAATAAAATGAATATAAAACAAGTGTAATAGTTTTTAGTCACATTTGCAATACATTTCATAATACATTTTTGAAACAGAAATATTTCATAACTTATTAATCTAACTTCACATAAGTACCTTAAAAATGTATTCTTTCTTACGTACGTACGACTATGGAAATTTAAAAAAAAAAATTGTAAATAAAGAGAGACGAAACCAAAAATTCATTTGACAGAACACGACTCACGCTCAGTTTTAGTTATGCTGGTCGGTTGGCAGTAACCTATACTTTCGATGATGATTTTTGAATTTAAATTATATAAGAAAAGGAGCCTTTGCGTCGTATACTAAAATCGTGTGGAAATATTCTCATTGCACAACGATTCCTTAATATTGCTACACGATTTGTGAAAACCCAAATGTTTTAATAGTTTAATAAATTTGTGTTGTTCTGTACAAGTTCATATTTTTTTATGTTTCTACTTATGTCAGGGCTATTGTATCGTAGAAAAAATAGCGTGTATAACTCGTGTGAAAATGAGTCATTGCAATACTCAAGTGATTTCATCCCTCGCTATCGCTCAGGCTACAAATTTCACTTTCGTATTGCAATGACCCGTTTTCTTCACTTGTTATACAATATACTATAGCGGCAGGAGTAAATAAAAAATTGTATAGAAATTAGTGATGTTCGAACTGATTCATATCGAATAGTTTTAACCTGATACTCAAAAGGTTCGAAGTATCAATTGAGTTAGAAATCGGGTTACGGAAACAAAAGTGCCGAACGAAAAATATTGCATGGTATTTGTGAATATCGACAAGAACAGAAAATAAATAAAACGTAAAATCAATGCAAAATCTACAACATCATCCGGCATTTCAAAAACATCGTGAACCGAATACAAAAAAAAAACCGCCTACTTTAATTTATTTTGTTGTGAAAATATCTGCTATAATAGCCGCGCAGCAGCTAGTGTTTTTGAAAATGAAAATTACATACGAGCAAAAGGAGCACAAATTATGCTTGTGTAGTGTAAATAGCGAGCTGTGAAAATTGGACATAACATTGTACATAATAAAATAATAATTTTAAAATTGTTTAATCGGTATGCTTTCTTATTAGTGTTGCTCATACTGTGAGCGTTACTAAAACGTACAAAAAGCGTACATGGCAGGTTAAGTTGATTATTTAACTTAACAGAACTGTACTTTGCTCATGCTTAATTAATGTCAATAAGGTTCGTCCTCCAAATTCAAAATAGATCCAAACATGTAATTTAGTTTAATAAATACTAAGCGAATATCAGCCGTCTTTATGCAGGGGTTTTTCATGGTTGAGGGTGAACTCGCTCGTTGTTTTTTTTACATGGTGTATATTAATTGCATTTTTAGAAAAAAACCTTAATAATGGTATACAATACTGGAATATTGGCGAAAATTAATTAAATATAGCATTTTTTAAAAAAACAATTCTTTGGTCTATAATTAAAGCCATTTTTGAATATTTATAAAATTATTAATCAACTATTTGTCCAGCACAACCGATACTTCGTTCCAGTGTGGTGGTTTCAATGATTGCATACATTTCCTAAATTAAGTAAAATTATATTTAAATAAATAAAATTAATAATATTGGTTTACTAAATTTTAAATAATTGTTGAAGTAAATGACTTTTTACACTAGAATCTTATCTTATGAAAGAAGTATTGGAAAAAATACAATGTGACAGTGATATTGTTGTTCAAATTGATCTGAAAACGTAGCTTCAAAAATATCCAATTTGCTTGATGCGATAGGAATATGATAGGAATCTGTGGGATCCGTTACTTTACACATGAAAATTTCACAATAGTTTTAGATGTCAACAAAATCCAACAATTCCGATTATTGTTTCGAACCTGAAAATTCTTAAACGAAATCCTACTATAGAACGTTCTATCTTCCTGTAAATATTTTCTTTGTAATTTAGGATAAGTTTCGTTAGAATTATGTCTTTCAAAATTTAAAATTTTTACATTTTTAAGTTCAAATATCCTGTTGCAAATCTGTGCTAAAGCTTTCAAATGCGAAAGTACAAAAATGATCTAATTTACCAAATTCTTTAACATCTTGTACCAAATGCTTAAGCCAATGCATGTTGTACGTTAAATGATGCCTTCCGTAAATACAACAAGTGGCATGCACAAATTGTCTCAAAATTTTGGCTACTTCTAGTTTAGTTTTTGAAAAGACATTATGGCATAATAACAAGACTCTGACACGTAGTAGCATAAAATTGTTGTACTTTTCAAACAAAAGGACCCGAATATAGTAAAACGACTCTAAATTCAGACCTTTAAAAAAAGGCAAAATCATTAAATGGCCTAATTGAGTAAGTGATATTTTTTAAGACCTAAGCAAACTAAATGCAAATATTCCAAAGGCTTAACCAAATCGATTGGTAGTTCCTCCAAAATTGAGTTAAATTTGTAATGCTCAAATTGTGTTCTTTGTCTAAAAGAGGAATTGTTTCATAGTTTGCAACTGTTTTCAACCGGGAAAATCATGCTATTTTTGATGAATTCTCCTTCCTCTGTACACTTTGGACAACGCAAAATAGCCCTATGTGACTTTGTTTCTAGTAAGCCTGATCTTGCTGGAGCCTCACAAATGAAGGCTGTAATTTTTACACTAATCCTATTGCTACCATAAGTGTATCCGTTTGTCAATAATTATTAGAAATAAATCTATGATCTAAATTCCAAACCCTGCGTAATACTGGCCAAAAACAACTTCTGTTATCCTTTGTAATTGGAACTCCGTCTATATTTAAATCTAATTCTATTAGAGACACATTTGTGTATTTTATTAATAGATTATACCATTTTAATATAAGCTATATAAGCCAGCTGTATATGAGGAAACTGCAAGTTTGCTTATTACCGATGAACACTAAAATAGTGTAAAGCTAGGTTATATTACAGCAAACTAATAAATAAGCAATAAACTCTAAATATGCTTTAATACAGCTCTTAAATAGGAAAAATTAGGGTAGTAGAAACATTTTATTCTACGACATACCCGGCTCTTTATGAGAGGATGGTTTAGCTCTAATTGTGGTTATAGAACTTACTAATAACGCTAAATGCTCTACAAGCAAAAAAAAACTAAAACCATAAAGAAACAATGAATTAGAGCAGCATACATTTTGTGTAAATCTACAAATATAAAATATTTATCTAGTAGCTGCATTAGGCTCATGTTATCATTTTTAGAACTATAATACAGTTCATTGATGTTCGCAGCCTTACAAATTGCTACTTGCGAGTCTTGAGTATTGGTGAGAGGCTCGCTTTGTAAAGACTTCCGAGCAAATCTCTGAGATTTTTTTCCCATACACTTAATAGAGTTTTGCATGATTTGGCTAATGTCCTGGAAATTAACCCCTTTATAAAGTCTCTTCTGGAAAAGCTAATCATTAAGTTGCTACGTTCGGAGTTAAAGACTGTAATGCTGCATTCAAATGTTGAGTTCACTGGAGGTGGATTTTGAGTAACGTATACAAAGACAATGCAACAAATTTTTAGATTTTTTTGTGAAGTTTAAATCAAAGACAAAAAAAAATTTGTGAATTGTTCTGCAAAATTGGAAACGTTGATACTAAATCAATCCATTAAAATTATTATTTTTTTCTTTTGGGAATCCACATAAATAACGGTACACCAACTGTTATAATTACATTTTAAATTTAATTTTAATATGAACCATTTGTTTGTACTGCGTGTATTTAAATTCAATAACGCATTAATTACGATTAAAAAAAAAAAAAAAATTAACTAAAATTTATTTTAATTTATTATTTCTTAATAATTTTTTTATGGTTGGGCTCGCAAAAAAGTTAAATAAAAGTACCTACTTCTGTGTAATAAAAATAAAAAGTCATAAAAATATTGTAAATCAAAAAATAATAAAAAAAGAAATTTCCCTTAAACAAATTTTCGAAAAATTTTTAATTAGTTTTTCTTTTGTTTTTCTTTGTTTTAAGTATTTTATTGAAATAAATAAAATCAAGTTTTAATTCAATTTAAATTGTGTAATATACATAATAAGGCGCTCCGGAATGGGTGTGTGTGCATAGGAGGGTGAATGCGCAGTTAAATACCTATATAGAAAAAATTTAACTGTCGTCTGTCAATATATCTTGGGCGTATAATGTATACACATGCCAGATTTATTTGCATATTCAATACATAATACTCATGCATGTACATAATATGTTGTTAGGCATAAAAAGGATTTCAAATAGATTTTCGATTAAAAAACTTTTATTTCGAAAAAAAAAATAAATAAAACATTACCGTCTGTACATATATTCAGACAATTGAAGTGTTTTATATATCACTGCAATATGTTAATAAAAATAACACGTCGTTTTATTTTAGAATTTCATTTGACATTCAATTAAAGTTTATAAATGAGTTTTGTTTATATTTTGTGTTTTACGGACAGGTACAGGCAGTGATTCTTAAACTATGTTTTGCGGAATACGTATGTTCGGGAATTTTTATTAAACACTCATATCGTTCTAATACAAAATCAAACCACAGCATTGTCTATTAAGCAAAGTTTTTCTGGATAGTTCAGTAGGTAGTTTATTTCGATATCAATTTTTTTACATTCTTAAGTTTTCAAAAATTTTTTGTTACAAAATGGGTAAAGCGCGATATGTCAACCCATTCGAAACTCCACATTTAAAGACTAAATAGTTTGATTTAAGAAAGGTAACTCTACAAATGCAAGATAAGTGTTCTAGTCAGTACACATTGCTAACCGAAGAAGGAAATCTTTGCTGGAAATATCACATTCAGTTCACTGACAAGGAATGACCCCGAACCCGAAAATTCAAAAAAATATGAAACTTTGGGAACATTACATCTCATATAGGTATGTACTACGCAATTTTTTTTTTCTGCGGAAAAGCACTCTGACTGGGTGAAATGGATTTTTGAAAATTGGAAATTCTCCATTCTGCCTCTGCGCATAACTAGCTTAACTCGTTAACGGTAAGAGGTAGAGAAAAAGTGTGTGCTTGCTTAAGACAGCAGGACGGCGAGCATGGAAGTAAATAAGCTTTTAGAAATGTCAGTTTCACGATTTCACGTCAATCTGTCTTGTTCGTAAGAATTCTGAGCGAAAAACCGTCAATGTCTTGGCTAATAATAAAACTCATAAAAACAAATATTTTTTGTTTCATTAATGAAGATAAAACACTGACATTTCTAAAACCTTATTAACTTTCATGCCCATCGTCCTGCTGTCTTAAGCAAGCTCACACTTTTCTCTACCTCTTACCGTTAACGAGTTAAGCTAGTTATGCGCAGAGGCAGAATGGAAAATTTCCAATTTTCAAAAATCCATTTCATCCAGCCAGAGTGCTTTTCCGCAGAAAAAGAAAATTGCGAAGTACATACCTATATGAGATGTACAATACATGTTCCCAAAGTTTCATAATTTTTTGAATTTTCGGGTTCGGGATCATCCCTTGTGAGTTACACTTACAAACACCTTCAAATCAAGTACTTCATGATCCAACTACCTCGACACCGATATTTCCGAGTCCGCTCATATCACCAGTAGTTCCAGATGATCCTGAATCAGAAGATGAATTACATTTGATTGATTTTGAAGATGAATTTCATCGAAACGATTCCGAAGCTGTAAATGAATATTTTAGTGACATTTTAGCACCATCACCAACCAAAGAATCCGACCCAGAAGACGAAGAAACTACCTTAGATACAAGCGTAAGCATTTTGAACACTAGTTCACAAGCTCTTGGAATTTCTCCACTTATATGAACAAGGAAGAGAAAGATCATGGATGCAAAGTCTCGAAGAAAGTTGAAACAGTTAAATATGAAACTAACTATAGCATTGCAGGTAATAAAACATTATACAATCCTGTTTAGTTACCTCAGTTCGAAACAGATAATTTGGTTTTCAGAACGTTCAGAATTTGTGTACACCACAAAAAAGAGGTCGAAAAAGAAAGCACAACGAAAAGCCTTGTTGCCTTAGCTGTGAGAAGTTAATTTTGGAGTTAGTGAAAAACTTTAAATCTGACCCGAATTTGCTAAAGAACGAAAAGTACAAGATCATAACTTCATCTACAAAGGACATTACGTTTAATCAAATATGACAACAATAAGCCAATGAGCGTTTTAACTTATAGTTAGAATGATAGTTCCAATATTCCAACAGGTTTGGGTGTTCGCATTATATGGCAGTTAAAGCTTTTTAGTACAGGCAAACATTTGGACCCCTGAGTTATCCAAAAGCTAAGAAAGGAAACCAGCTTAATATTGAAATCGCAGGTAAAGTACGTGAGTTTTACTTGGATCCTATAACAACAGTCGTGTTTCTCCCAGTTTTAGAGAGGCGGTTATGGTTAAACACGTTTTGGCTGGATTTTTCACTCATGAAGCTTACCAGCATCCCCAGTTCAGATTGTCTATCTCAACGTTTGCTAAATTACGCCCCAAGCAATACACATGGTCAGGAAAACACTGCTACAATAACACCTCTACTTACATAATCCATGAAAATTTCAAGCTTTCTATGGAGGGGTTTGGAATTAATCTGTCTGCATCAGATATTCTTGCGTCACTAGTCACTACTTTGTCAACCTGCACAAATATGTGTTGGTTTGGAAACTGTGAACATTGCCCTAACCAAGAAGCCTACGGACAATTATTCCGAAAAGTCATAGGGGAAAAGGTCAAAGTATGCGAGACGCTGATAGAAAATAAACAGCTTATACTTAAACAAGTAGTTTACGAAACAGCAAATTAGTTTACGAAACAGCAACAACTAAATAAAACCTTAACTCATCACACATCATGAAGCTACAAAAGCAGTATTTCAAAGAGCTTAAGGAATCAATTACCAAAGAAAACAGCGGATCTATGAAAATAGACCTCGCTCAAAATTATACCTTTCTAGTTCAAGATTCTGTTCAAGGATTTTATTGGACTAACCTTCAGGCAACAGTTCATCCATTTGTACTTGAATATTATTTCGAAATTAAACAAAAACTAATGCAACATACTTACGTGGTAATTAGTGACTATCTTAAACATAAGTATAACCATATAACGTTTCATGTGTTCCGTCGGCGAACGCATGTCAAATGCGTAAACCGCGACACCATCTTGAATCTAACGAAATTATTTCCTTAAAGAATATTTGTAAAAACTTGACAAAAACTCGATCTAGCTAGCAAGCAAACTATTTGTAGGTAAAAGTACGAAAAGTGTGCTACGTAATTTTTGTGTGTGCAAAAAATACTTGATTAGTCAAGACAATGAATTGTAAAGATTAAAGTTGAATTGGAATTATTTTAATTTGCTTTTACAAAATTTTCTGGCTTCCTAAATTCGCTGTATTCAGACCGCAGCTAAAGATTAGTTGGTTATTAACAAGCCTTTTTCATATATCACGAATACATATAGTCCAAATGTGATGAATAAAATATAACATTGATTTTAATATCACTGTAAAGGATTTAGTCCCACAGTTAAAACACAAAATTGGATCTCTTGTTGACCATTTCACCAAAAATCAGTATTCGCCTATGAAACGAGATTTTAGAATCAGAATTCGATTGCGCATAAGGGCTTTAGATATTTGGAAATTTAGGGTAATTTCACCAATTTAAATTAAGAAATTTAGAAATAGGAAAATTAAAAATTAAAAAAAATTTATAAATTTACTAGTTTGGGTAGGAAATAGTAAAAACAAATTTTCCAATGCCAAAATTCCTTTTTTCTTTATTGAGTTCTGTAGACAGAGGACACTCACAATAGAGTAATATTCAGGCAGATACTTATTTTGTGCGTATGTATATGCTTTTAATTGTAGATCATCTCTATTTTTTTGAATTTTTAGTTTAATTCGTTTTACCTAAAAGGTAGGAGGTATTACGAATTAAGCCAAACTTAATGCGGTGTGTGTATCATAAATTAATGGAAAATCGTCCCAAAAAAAAATAAAACTTAATATTATTCCGGCTAATAGAGACACATAATTATTTTTTACGGAAAAGGTGAAGTTTGTTGTTTCAGTTTCGATCGGATAACGAGGGTTTTAAAAAATGTATTATCATCAAGCTGTAGCATTTTCTAATATAGGAAATAATCAGGGTATAATTAGCAATTGAGTCGCTACAGTTACATAGAGATAACTGAAAACAAATTTTTCAAATCCTCCTCATCAGATCGAAACTGAAATAGAAAACTTTTATTAATTTTATCTACTTCCACAAAATAAATGAAATAATGCCGCAACTATTTAGGGTATTTTTGGCATTTGTTCCTCTTCATTTTCAATTCTCAAAATCAAATGCCATCTTCTGATTAGGTGACTGCAAGTAGCCCAAAAATAAATTCATGTAAGCTAAACATATAAAAATCACTCGATATTTGAGCTTTTCCACGTAAAAAAGCGCCATTCTAAATTCCTTGTCTTAAAATCGGCAGCCTAGAAATGTGTTTCTCTTCATCCAATTTTTATTCAATATTAAAACACTTGCGGTTTGTTTTTTAATTGAAGAAAAGTTGAATGGGTGGATAGTTGCCTAAATTCAGGCAATTACGTTTTCATTTAAATATGATTTCTAAATGAATTTTTTAAAATACAATTTTAGCATAATCAAGTAAGCATGGAGGTAGGCGTGACATCGGGCGATTGGCTGATAACAAATGATGTATAACATAAATGACGGGTTGTAGCGACCAAGTTAAAAAATTCATTTAGAAATCATATTTGAGTGAAAATTTAATCGCCTTTAGCGATTTATTTAGGCAACTATTCGTTCAAATACATTTCGTCAATTACATATTATTCAATATTAAAATATTTGCGGCTTTTCAATATTGAACAAAAAATTGGTGGATAGTTGCCTAAATTAAGAGAATGTCTTCCTGGAGTCACTCATATTGGACTGGCACACTTTACACTGTGACATAACTCGTTCTATTTTTTTAGAAATCCATTGATCCTCATGTAAAAGCTGAAGTACGTTTCGCTGACCTGCTTTGGGAATGACGACTCGATTATATTCTGTTTGGCAATTTGACTGTAAAAATAAAGCAAACTTTCTATTGTAAAACGGTTTAAGGGTTATATCTGTGTTGTAAAGAACCCCCATAGCCATCGAGTGTTGCCTTCGCGATTAATGAAAAATTTATAGGTAAGTAATCCTGTGTCATTTGACTTAAACAGTCCATGTTAGTCAAATATTTTTCAAAGTGGTCAAATTCCTCATCTTCGCCTACCAGCGGTCTGGATCATGCATCTGCGCTACGTAATTATTTTTCTACTTAACGTTAGAAGTAACGGTGAATGATCAGCGTTTAAGTCCTGGATTTCATTTATTTGTACATAATTTACAGAAATCTTCTTTACTATGTAGAAATCAATCAGATCTGGTGCTTTGTTTAGATTAGTTGGCCAGTAGGTTGGTTTTCCAGTTGATAGAATTTCACAATTGCATTTTCTGATAGCTGTTAGGAGTTCTTTACCCTTAGTCGTTGTTAATCTAGAGCCTCAGTTGACATTTTTGCATTAAAGTCTCCTCCAAGTACAAAATTGTTTTCCCAGTTTACTGAGGAACTCGAGATAATCTTTTTCTTTCACTGAGTGCTTTAATAAACCAATTGTTAATTATTGGTTTATAGTTCCCTATAATCCATATTTGAGCTTAAAATATAACGCGCATATTAATGTGGGGTTGTGCTCAACCGTAAAGGCCATTAAATATATCCATAAATGTATCACAAAAGAACATGATTGTGTTCGAATTGGCGTTCAGGTTGATGATGTTAGTAACTCTCACGACTTGGTTCAGTGTGACGAAATTACTCAATTGTCGTTATATAAGTTTGCAAGAAGCAGCCTGGCACCTTCAAGAGCTTCCCATACATGACCAGTCGCACAATGTTGTCATGTTGTCTATCCACCTTAGAGAGGGACAATCAATTTTCTTTAATGAAGACAATATAGAAAACGCATTACGACGTGACACTGTTAGAAGAACCACCCTAACTGTTTTTTTTTTCGATCTAAATTTAACGTGTGTTGAAGCTCATCAATTTTTATATCAAGATACATATACCAATGCACTATGTGCTTAAAAATAATAAATAGGAAAAGCGATCGCCGAATTCTGAGCTGTATCATCTCAGATTACTACTTCTTTCTGTTAAAGGGACCGAGGCAATATCTTATACGAATGTTTAAAAACTTTTACACATATAAATTTTAAAGAAGCAGTTAGAGCAAGAGGTCTGATCAACGATACCGCCGAGAGGCACAACTGCTTATTAGAAGCGAGCAATCATATGTTACCCGGTTTGTAAGATCATTATTTGTAACAATATTGTGTCATTGTAGTCCTGCAAATCCATTGGAACTTTTCAATAATTTTAAAAATTATATGATGGACAATTTTCTTCACCAGGGTAGCACCGAGGACAGTGCATTTTCTAGCTGCCTTTATTCCTTAAAAGATTAATGTCAGGTACCTATCTGGTTTCGATTTTTTTACCCTAATACCAATTTCTGTAAATGCAAGAATTGATCCTTTGGGCAGCCCTGAATGAAGATCAACTGATAGCGGTTGCAAATATTGTTTCATCGGTACAGGATACAAATTTATCAAAATATTTTTATCTCGGAGGAAGTGGAAACACTTATTTGTATCGGGAATTAATTGAGAAGTTATAGTCAATTAATAAAAAGGTTTTGTGTCTATAAATCTGCTTCCAGATGGGATGACGTGCCATTCAGCCTTTTCCCTTCCTCTTAACACAGTTAAATTTCCACAACTATCGCAAACTTAGAAGCATATTGTATCAAAAATCTACTTTCTTATTTGGGATGAAGCACCGACGGCATCAGGTATTGCCCTGGAAATTGTTGATTTGGTATTCCGAGATATAATGAAAAACGAATTACCATTTGATGGTAAATTTATTGTATGTTTAAGGTGGTGACTTCCTACAAGTACTTCCAGTGGTTAGAGGATGTAATCGTCAGTGCTACAATAAAGAAAGCAAATTTGTGAAAATATTTTCGCGTGTTTTATTTAAAACAAAATTGATTCAGCTTTTGGCCAATATTAGGTGTTGGTGATGGAAAAACTAAAACAGAAGAAATTTCGAAAAAAAACCTCAATTCTCGCTTACTATTCCCAGGCGCTATATTACATAAGAGTTGACAACTATACGGTTTTTTGAGAGTATTTTTCATCATATGCTACTTCTTCAATATCTAAACACTAAAAACGCCCTTCAAAAGTTGAATGCAAATGGTGTTTCATTCTATTCAATTGATTATGTCAAAAGCAATGACGGCAGTGATGACGACAATTTACAAGTGAATTTCCTGGTTGAATTTCTGAATTTGCTGAATCCTTCTGGCTTACCGCCACATACTTTAAATCTAAAACAAGGGTGCATAGTTATGCTTTTAAGAAACCTGGCGATAAAGAAACAGATTATGCAATGGCACTAGACTGGTGGTTTGGGATTTTTGTCCAAATTTCATAAAAGCAGAGCAAATGGACGTCACTCTCTCTGGGTCAATACATTTTATCCCAAGGACTTCGTTAGATACGGCAAATGATTCCGCGTTTGCTTATGCAATGAAAATTAATAAATCGCAAGTTCAACCATTCGAAAAAGTAGGAGTATTTCTTTCAGAACCTTGCTTCACGCGCACGGTCAGCTATATTCAGCATTGTCAAGAGACACAAAATCAACTGCTCTAGCAGTTTAAATTTTAGAAACTCCGGGGCAACCCCTGACATCTTCCGGGGATGGTATCACTGATAATGTCGTTTACACCGAAGTTTTGAACTAAACTAGCAAACTAAGGGCTACACTAAAGATGTGTTTCTGAAATATACGGTATATGTACAGTTCAATTATGCAACTGAACAGGAAGATTAAACTATGGATAAATCTTGAAATTTAAAAGCGGTTGCTTCGAGTCAAATTTCGGGTCCAATTAGCGTTCAGAGTACAGGAATTTGCTAAGAAATGATCCAGAATACGTCTGCTGACAAATTTTACAAAAGGAAGTATTTACGGGTGAGTGAACGATCTTGATAACTTTTCCGTTCCATAAATCGGACATGATGTGCTGTTTCAGTTACATTATTGAATTGGATTAAAATAGTACATTTTATTCGTTGCAAGTAATTTTTACCTTTTTTTAAATGTACACAATTTAATTTTGAGTTTTGAAAAATAAATAAGTTTCACGTTTAGTGGTTCATAAGAGAAATGTTTATATACTTCCTGTCACAACACAACTGCCTCTTGCAATGAGCATTAGACTTTCTTCTAAAAGGGTTTGGATTTTACCAATATAATTTGAAATTTTTCTTATGAAGCGAACTATATTTTTCATAGATTCCTGACATTCAAGCCGCAAGCCCCGGTTGCAATAATTTCGAATAAAGAAACTGTAAACACATAAATGTTACTTTTTTGGAGAGCTTTGGGAAAATATGGTTGAACAAACCACTTTCGTTTTTTTTAAAACCTTAAACTGCATTCTCTTCAAATAAATATTTATCAACTGTTGTTACACGAAACAAAAGAAAGCTTTAATTTTCATGATAATACTTTTAATGGCAAAAAAAAATAAATAAAAATAAAGTGGGAAAAAAAGAAAAAATATAACAGAGCTATAAAAAAAAAGTTGACAATGGAGTTGATGATGATAATAATAATGACGAGGATGATGATCAAAAAATGGGTTTCTATGCTTTATTATTACGAATTTATTTTTTAAAATGTAGAACAAAAAGCACATTTATTATTTAAATTAAAATAAAATAAATTAACAAACAAAAAAAACGTTTTTTTGTATTTTTGTTTTATTATTTTTTAAGTACATGTCTCTTAATACAAACACGAAATATTAAATGTATGTGCTGTATAAATGTATTTTACCGAAATTGTACTATGGCAAATGGCAGCGGTTGGCACACTTTTGTCCGGAATTTACTAAATGTCTTCGTGAGCCTCGCTGACTACCTCTGTTAAAGGTATCAATTTCTATTGACGACTGGAAAAGTAAGCAATATGATATCCATTAGAAAGTAAGTGAACAACAAAGATAAGCGCTATTATAGACATTTTGTTTCAAAGGTTCAAGGAGTCTCAATTGGCTTGTTGTTTATGTCATTAGAGAGCCCAATCGGAGAATTAATATGCCTTCCGTCAATGTCTCCTCCTGCATATTCCTAGGTAAAATCAAAATAAAGCAACAAAAACACCACCTCAATGTTATTGAAACCAAACTATTGCCCACATTATTGTTGTAACTTGTAACATGAACATTAGTCTTATAAACAATAAATAAAACTTTCTGTGCATTTAAAGTGTTTTAAAATTTCTTTTGTTTCAGTAAACCTTGTTTCTTGGACTTTGTTTTGTCGGTTGTTTTTATCATTTTGAGATTTAGGAAAGCCCATAAACAGTATTGCTTTAATTATCTTGTCTCACTTGACTATAGAAAGCACACTTCAATAATATAAAGTTTAATTTTCTACAACGTACTACTTTTTCGTTTATTCACTCGATTCTCCAACGCATTAAACGTGAGGAAACATTTTTTGATTTGTAAAGCCATATTAGGGATTTGTGGTCAGTGATTATCGTAAAGTTAACACCCTACAGATAAGGACGAAAACGTTTCAAAGCAAAAACTATAGCGACACTCCTTCTAAACAGTGGAATAATTTTTCTCTGCGAAAGAATTGTTCCAAGTGCTTCATCGCCAGCAGCTGTAGTTACAAAAAAATGGCTTCGGAAAATTAGGGTATTGTAAGGTTGGGTGATTCTATTTCTGTTGAACTTTTAGGAGTAGGTTATTTTTGAATAGCTTCAATTTTCGACGGTCAGGCTTGATTCCATGATTAGTGATGATATGCTCCAAATAGCATGTATCTTTCCTGATAAAATGATATTTTGTAGGTTGCAACTTGTAACTTCAGATTAAATTTACGGAATAATTGAAATACATAAATCGATTAGCTTTCTGTCGTGGTCAAAAAGATTGTAACCATTTATAAATCACATTATCATTTAAATAGACAAATCATTTTGATCCATATAAACCACAAATAACAGAATTCATAATACGCTAAAAAGTCACGCTAAAACCTTTTTTAATATTATCTTCCTTACATATAGTGGAATATGCTGATAATCATATGCCAGGTCCAATGTCGTAAAATAAACTGTGTCTGCTAACTGTTTTCATTTCAGTAATGTTCGGTAATGGAATTATTTATGGTTAAATCATTTCGGCATCGAAACTCAACGGCAACGCGCCAACGTTCTGATTCGTCATGTAACTTTTTGAGAACGACCAGTGTTGCCAAAAATAAAACCATGTAGCCCGCTTGTTTGGATGCGTTCGTGCAAAAACAAAAGGGAAAGAAAAAAAAGAAAAGAAAAGAACGAGGAGTAATAAAAGGAAACTGCGGTGAAGTCCAGACCTAAAATTAAATTAAAAATTTATTAAAAATATTAAAATAAAAGTAATTTTGTAGCGGAATACCAAATATTCCAGCTAACAAATAAAGTGTTTTATTGATTGAATCCAGAGAGTAAACCAAGCAGCATCGATCTACAAAAATCGATCACCACGAGAAAAAAGCCGCAACATCCCATCCTTATTGCGCCCTCTCACAATAATCTACAAAATTAGCATTTTACTTGGATTGGGTTGGTTTGAGTGAAATAATACCACTCGTGAAGCTCATCATAATACAAATCAATATACACAGTGGACGGTGTGAATAATTTCCAGAAATCTTCAATAAAAGTGCGATCGCCATCACAACATGGGCTACACGAATCGAACTGCAGCATCTGCGAACACGTTGACATCAACGATATGGTGCAGTGCGACAAGTGTGATAAGTGGTTTCATTTCGAATGCGTTGATGTAACGGAGGCAATCCAGGACGAGGATTGGGTTTGTAGCACGTGCTCCGGCCTGTCTATTGCCGGAGACACCATAACCACCCACCCTGTGCCGAAGTTGTCGAGCAAGAAGAACTCAAATAGATCCGTAAGTGCCCGATCTACAAAATCTTCAGGCAAGAGGATACAGTTGGAACTTCAGCAGCTGGGGGAAATTCGCAATTTAAAAGAAATCAGACATAAGCAAAGGGAGGCCGAGGATCGCGTTTATATAAATAGGAAGTTCGAAATCCTCGAGCAGGAAATTGACGATGAATCCGATTCTGAGCCAGACGACGGGCTTAAGTCAAACCATGCGGATGTCAGTCAGTGGGTTGAGCAACACCAAAGTCAGGTGGGAAAGCCAACAATTTAAAAAGTTCCACCTCAAGCAGCTGATATGGCTGCCATGGCGACCCTTGTTGAAGCGCCTATCATTAACCAAATGGCGAACGTATCGATAACGAGAACTGGTCAACAGCCACATCGACAACAATCAGTACCCGGTGTGCAGACAAATACGCTACAAATTTCAGATAGACAGATACCAGTCTCACATGACCGTGGGGCCATTCCGGTCAGTTTGAACAACCCGAACCAGCCGTCTTGCATTCAACCAGCAGAGTCTATGGGTGTCCAACAACTACCCGTACCAAATGCGGCAATAGCGCCCATTTTAAGGGCTGATCAGCTCGCCGCAAGATCTGCAGTTTCCAAGTAGCTTCCTCACTTCAGCGGGCAACCATCGGAATGGCCGATGTTCATCAGCATCTACGAAAGTTCAACAGAGACATGTGGGTTTAGCAACGCCGAAAATCTATTACGTCTGCAACGGGGTTTGAAAGGGAAAACACTAGAGGCTGTGAGATGCCGTCTACTGCTACCATCGTCAGAGTCAGATGTGATAACAACACTGAGAATGTTGTACGGCCGCCCAGAATTGATCATCTACACACTACTTCAGAAGATCAGAGGCGAACCTGCTCCGAAATCAGAAAAGCTAGAAACCCTAATTTCATTTGCGCTGTCGGTGCAAAACCTAAGCGCCACGATCGAAGCTGCCGGACTACTGGCACATATGAATAATCCATCGTTGTTACAGGAGTTAACAGACCATCTACCGCCTCACATAAAATGAAACTGGGCCGTATATCAACAATCTGTGCCAGACGTCACGTTAGCCACATTTGGGAACTGGCTTTATGAAATCGCGCAAGAAGCAAGTGCAGTTATCATACCTTCTTCCGTTTCTGTCTGTATTAACGACAGGCAGGAAAAGCGACAATCTAGCGAGAAAGGCTATCTGCATACGCACGCGGGAGACACTAGAAATAATCAAACAATTAATGATGATCGGAAATGCCACCTGTGTAAGAAATCTGGTCACAATATAAGAAATACACACACATGCAGGTTTGAAATAAGAGATTAGAGATCTAATGCTCCGAAAGTATTATCAGCATTGGGTAGTGTCAGTACAACGTCAGAGGCAAAGAAAGACCTGACCATCAGCTCGGCAATAGAAGGTGAAAGGGTATTAGGAATGTGGTGCAACACCGAGACCGACACAATTAGTTACTCATTATCTCATCGACAACAGGATAGTGATTTCTTGTTGGGTGAGAAGCGACCCACCAAGTGTGAATTTTTAAGGACTCCCTTTTGTGACACCCGGAATTTCTTGGGATTCCGGACAAGGCAAAGTTTATTTCCAATACCTAATTATGCATTTGATATTAAAATTGAAACAATTTAGGATTTTAGGTTGAGAAATGGAGAGGATAACAAATTATGTAAGATTTAAAATAAAATAATTGAAAAATAAATTATGTGATGTACTGATTTAAGGTCGCTGCACGAGTATGGATATAAATCCGTACAATCTGCATCCGAACGAAGTTAGTAACTTATTTGACCTTTTGCTAAATAAATTCCCGTAAATTTGTCTATTTTACTTATCAACTTCTCTTTGCTTTTAGTTTCAATAATACTATGATAACTTCAATAATAACAAAATAACAAATTTTTCTAAAAATCGAAAAGTCAGAAATAAGCAAACAAAAAAAAAAATTGGGGAAAAAATAGCTCGTAATATATATTTTTTGGTATGGTTATGTTGGTTTTCTGCGGATATTTTGCTTAATGTTGAAATAATTTTAACTCGAGAGGAGAAATAGGGGAATATTTTTTCGGTCACATGACAATATTTGTGTAATTTCATTGGATGAATGACCGGATTCAGATTGTACGGATTTATATCCATACTCGTGCAGCGACCTTTAATATTCTCGTTGTTAAATATGGTTGTTTTCCCTAAATTAAGGTCTGTGTCGTCGAATAGCCGAAATAAAAATCTAGGCCTTTTCTGGCTCTAACTAGGTGCGCTGAATATCGTAATTGTTCTAATTTAGTTTGTACCTGAAAAGATAGGCCCTTACTTAATTTAGGTATCGGGACATTATTGATATCTAATTTTCAATTGTTCAACCGATATTTGTATTTCATCCAGAAACGAAATAACACCAATGCTCAATATCAATTATATTGGTTGCTTCACAGAGTAATTTGATCCTAATCTGTAGACCACCCTATTAAGCAGAAAAAACCAATGCTGACTACCTATAGGTCATTTGAACAGGATCTAATTGCTAACTTTTATTATTCTTTATACATATATATATTATAATATTTAAAAAGGCGACATCAATAGAAATAGTTGCTCAATTATTTTAATAGATTGAAAAGTGTGGAATACTCAATCGCCAAAACTCCACAGTGAAAATGCAATTACTTCAAACAAAAATAATTATTAAATTTTTTAAAATTGTTTAAACTTTTGTAACCTAATTAATTTTGCTCAAGGCCTAAGTAATTCCCGAGTTAGTGGTAAATTCGTTCTGAATGGTCTAAAACAAAGTAGCTCCATTTTTTTTTAAATTTGTATTTACTATGTATAATTAAGTCAAGAAGAGTAAACCAAGCTGTACTTATTATTTGAAATTTACTTTCGAGGGTTGCTCAATTATTATGTGTGCCATATTTTTGAGGTTAAACGGCCTTTGCCTTGATTTTGGTTAACAACTATGCTTACCTATTTAGCACCCTAATTTTAGAGACTATAAAATTAATTGTTCAGTTTCCAAAATTGCTAAAAAATGTTATGCAAACTTTAGCTTAATTATTTTTGCTTAAATCAAAGTTGATCACAAAATTAATTGTGTTGATAAATTTTTAGGTTATGTATTAAAACAAAGCTATGGAAGAACCATCGAAAATAACTCATTTCATTAAATGGTATCCAAATTGTTGTAAATGTACAATTGTCTACTTATATCACTCTAAATTGCTGATAATTTAGAGCAAATAACTTAGTAATGCATTTCTTACAAGTTCCTCATTTTTTAAATATGTTGTTCAGTTGTATATTTTGATATCTTCCTCGCCAAACAAAATTTTATTTTTACTGATAAATTTTTAATAGCTCAATTTCGTAAACGAAAATTCCATACACATAAAAGTTGTTTTTTATTAGGCCAATCTGGATAGATAAAACACTAGCATTTAACATTTAAGAATAACTCAACAAGTTTTGCTAAGCCAAAAAAGTCGCCTTAGGACTTGTTGCGTGTTGCTCAATTTGAAGATTTTTAACATCCGCATTATTAAGCATCTTCCATTGGCGAAAGCAAACTACTCACAAATACTTGCATCTACTCACAACTTCTCATTCTCATACGATGGTGTAGAAAATAGAAGTAGATACGCTTAAAATTTACGCTAGGTGGATTTTAGTTGGGGTAATTCCAATAGGTGGCTTTTAGAACTTCTCGATATTTTCGAGAGTTTGTTATTATTTATGTTCGAGTTTTTTTATTTTTTGGTAATGTAAAATGTCAAATTTAATATAAAATTCATATGATTATAATTAATATGATTTGTCAACTAAACTAAATTTTTTCAGAAAATTGTATAAAGCTTAATGAGCTTTTAAGTTTTAATAATTATTTAATCGTAGATCCTAGACTTTTTTGGATTCATTTTTATCAATTTTTTTAATAATTCCGAGAAAATCGAGCTTTAAAGTACGTAAAGTACAATTTTATTATGTACATTTTTCCGGCAAACAATAAAATTGCTAATGCTAGTGGAAATCAATACACAACTAATTTTTGTGAAAAATGTTAGATTATGATTCTGGGGGGAAGGTGACGATTTGTTGTTGTTGTGAAATATACTAAAATTTCATTAATTTGTTATTTTTGATGTTAAGCGTCATTCTTCTGTCATATTTTGTTAAATTTCAGCCTATTTAATGTCATATCGTGTTGACGCAGAAAACTGTGAAGCTGCAACTATCCGTTCATTATCGTTCGTATTATTCTACTAAATTGTATGATAATATTTCAATATTCAGTGCAACTTTGTGTTACCTATAGACAGATTTAAAAACATTGGCATCTTTATAGATTATATCGAATTTTCATACATATATGCCTAAGTTTGTTTCTCGGAAACATTTAAATTCCATTAAATGAAATATTTTCACTTTTACAATGAGCTTTACAATTTGTAAACTCAACCTTTCTCGTAACCTATAACAAAATGTACAATCAATTGATTTTATTTGAGGTTTTTCCAAGAATTTTCCTATATGTATACGTGTATCTATATTTAAATTTTTTTGTGTCGTTAGTGAAACAGTTTTTTACATACAACGATCCATTATAAATATTGAAATTTACATGACGCTTTTATCTTAATGAATCCATTTTGAGATAATTGTTTAAAAAAATATGAAAGGTGTTTCTGCTTGGTCGCAATTATCTTTTCAAGCATTTTTGCTCTCACCTTTTAGGTAAAAAAATGTGTTTCTGTTTTTTTTCGTTAAAAATGTTAAAGGTATCTGACCATATTCTTTCGAAATATCGATTGCATTGCATAAAATTTAATTCGTTAGTTTATGGATTTTAGGAGGGTGTCTATATTACATTTATTTAGTTAATGATCTGAACCATCACATTATAGTACCATTACTTAACCAGGAAAAATGTATTCTGTAACATGATAGAAATTGGCAAACCATCCGAAATATTGATTCAAGGCCACGCGCAATGGTGCAGAAGCATATTTCTGTATAAAAAGTCAATTAGAGCGCAATTTATTGTTTTTTTTTAGATTTTCAGTAAATTCTTGTACAAATTATAATTACAGTTATAATTAATTTTATTATAATCATTAATTTTTAAATTTGTTGTTGTTGGTAATTTGATGCTCAAGTAAATTTTTTTGTTGCTTTTTTATTACAAGCGTATAGCAATTAATAACGGGAAAGAATGTTATAATGTTTATTAGATTTGACCTGAATTTCCCCGATTTTTTTTTTTTTGGTTTAAGGATTTTGGCGGAGGCATTGGCTGCTGGATAATAAATTTGGCTATAAATTTATTATACGGCTTTAATATAAATGTTACGAAATTAAAACGATTTTTTTTTGGTTTGCTTTTAAAAGCATTAAAGTGGGGGCATTGTTTGCTTTTAAAAGCATCAGGGATTGTGGTCGTTTATGCTTTTATATGTGGCTTTGTTTGAAAAGTTTTATATGTGGCTTTGTTTGTAAGTATAATATCGATCTATGGTTAATGAATTCTGTGGTGAATTTTTAATCAACAAACCTTTTTGCGTTATTTAGGTCAAAATTCATTTAGCGTGTTTTTCTATCAAAGCTTTGACATTTCTAGTCGCTTACAAATATTTATTAACAATGAGTACAATAATTCTACATTTTCATAATAATATCACACAACACAAAATTAACGACAATGAAGGCGACACTATACCCAACAAATTATATCACATCACAGTGCAAAAAATTTCTAGGAACGATTGAACGAAGAGATAGCTTCCGAGTACTATACTTTGGTAAATCATGCTAATCTGGTGATCCTAACTCAATTGATCTTAAACATTTGTGTGAGAGTTGGGATAAGCCACCATTATTATTATTATGTTGGCTGGACCCCATAAAGGTCTCGGCCAGGAGTGTAGGAAGTCATTGCATTGAGCAAATACTGCGAACGAATCAAAGTTGTTGGCTCACTGAAAAAATTATATTGGCTCTTTATCTCAATATCCCACTAATAGTTGCCACACAATATATGAAAATTGTACCTTCAGCCGAAATGGTTTGTGTTTGAGAGGTTGGACTAGTAAATCGAACTCTTTTAACAATTGTTCAAATATGTCATCTATTGAGTATAATTTTGGCGACGTTGTTTGATCATTAAAATTAACCGGCATTTTTGTATTTCCATCTTTTCTCGCTTAAGATCCACTTTGATCCCCAATTTTGCAGCTGTAAATGAAATGGGAGTTTCGTTGATAGTTATATTGGAATAGTGGACACATCCACTCCTGTATCTATTAAAACCATTTAAATTATTTACTACGAGGTCTTTGACGAATAGATGACGATTAGTTTCGCTCCAGAAGTGCCTCGTAAATATTTTCGAAACTACTTGTGTTTGAATCAGGTATGTCCTTAAACAGAGAACAGGATTTAATACATTTTTGAACTTTTTGACCGAATTTTCAATGATAAAAGCAATATCAACTTTCAGAATAATTGTCGTTGTTTCCAAATCTTTAAAATTAAATTAAGCTATATCTTAAGTCATTCAATGTTGAAACCTGATCTGCCACGGATCGGTACATGGCGGAAGGTTTATCATTCTTAAGTTCAACGGTACTAAGAATGCTATTTAATTTTTTTTGTGTCGCTATCCGAACTTCGATCTATTAAAGCCTTTTTAAACGCTATGAGTGGTTATTCTCAGTTGAAGGCTTTCTTAATATGTCTGAAACAATTAGACATTGTATTCTCCATGAGGGCGCCCAAAGTGTAATCAAACTTTGACTGATCATTGTTGGCCAAAAGCAAGGTAACTTCTGTGACAATGAACCTTCTTCTAACTGATGTATGTTATCGATTTCCTTTCCATTTTCTTCAGTCATAATTATTTATGTAAAATAAATATCGATTATATCACACAAACGAACGTTGAGAAAAAACACGTTTTGGTTTAAATATCGCAATATTACATTAACGCGTGCTTATTTTTTAAACGGAAACGTTGCGAATACTATGGACTGGTGGCATCATTGGGCCGTTTTATTTGAAAACGAACAGAAAAATACCCTTACAGTAAACGGGGAACATTATCGCAATATGTTAACTGGTTTTTTGTGGCCTAAATTGAATGAATTCCGTGTGAACGACCTTTGGTTTCAACAAGACGGAGCGACATGCCACGCAAATCGTGCAACAATTCATTTATTGTCAACAAAATTTGCTGATCGTATAATTTAAAGAAATTGTGAAGTTCCTTGGCCACCAAGGAGTCCGGATTTAACACCACTTGATTATTTTTTGTGGGGTTATTTGAAAGGTAAGGTTTATGCTCATCATCCACAAATAATTCAACAACTTAAAAACAACATTCGAGCTGAAATTGAGGTCATTGATCTGCTTTTATTTTGGGGGTTGAAATTGGAGAATTTGGAATTTGAGGTTTGAAATTTGGAATTTGAAATTTGAGATTTGAGATTTAAAATTTAGGATATGAAATTTGGAATTTAAGTGAAGTTTAGAATTTGGAATTTGGGATTTGTAACTTGGAATTTGGTATTTGAGATTTTAAATTTTGAATTTGAAATTTGAAATTTAAAATTAAGAATATGAAATTTTGAGTTTAAAATTTGGAATTTGAAGTTTGAAATTTGAGGTTGGGAATTTGGAATTTGAGATTTGAAATAAGGAATTTGAAATTTGAAATTTATAATATAAAATTTGAGATTTGAAATTTAAAATTAAGAATTAGAAATTTAAAATTTACAATTTGAAATTTCAAATTTCAAATTTAAATTTGAAATTTGGAATTTGGAATGTGATATTTGGAATTGGGAATTTGAAATTTAGGATATGAAATTTGGAATTTGTAGTTTGAAGTTTGGAATTTTGGATTTTAAATTTAGAAATTGGAATTTGAGATTTAAATTAAAATTAGTAATTTGAAATTTGGGATTTGAAATTTGGTATTTGAGATTTTGAATTTTGAAATTTAGATTTGAAATTTAAAATCAAGGAGATGAAATTAGGAGTTTAAAATTTGGAATTTGAAGTTTGAAATTTTAAGTTTGGAATTTGGAATTTGAGATTTCCAATATAGAATTTGGAATTTGAAATTTAAATTTTAGAATTAGAAATTTGAAATTTGCAGTTTGAAGTTAGAAATTTAAAGTTTGGAATTTGAAATTTAAGATTACAAATTTGAAATTTAGGATATGAAATTTGGAATTTGAAATTTGGAATTTGAGATTTGAAGTTTAAAATTTAGGATATGAAATTTGGAATTTAAAATTTGAAGTTTGATGTTTGAAATTTGGGATTTGAGGTTTCAAATTTGGAATTTGAAATTTGAAATGTGCAGTTTGGGGTTTGAAATTTGAAATTAGAAATTTGAGATGTGAAGTTTAAAATTTAGGATATGAAATTTGGAATTTAAGTGAAGTAAGAATTTTGAATTTGGGATTTGAAATTTGGAATTTGGTATTTGAGATTTAAAATTTAAAATTAAGATATGAAATTTTGAGTTTAAAATTTGGTATTTGAAGTTTGAAATTTGAGGTTAGGAATTTGGAATTTGAGATTTGAAATATGGAATTTGGAATTTGAAATTTATAATTTAAAATTTTAGATTTGAAATTTAAAATTAAGAATAAGAAATTTAAAATTTACAATTTGAAATTTAAAATTTGAAATTTAAATTTGAAATTTGGAATTTGGAGTTTGATACATATTTGAAAGTGGGAATTTGAAATTTAGGATATGAAATTTTGAATTTGAAGTTTGGAATTTGGAATTTTGGATTTAAAATTTTAAATTTAGAATTTGGAATTTGAGATTTAAATTAGAATTGATAATTTGACATTTGGGATTTGAAATTGGCAATTTAAGTAAAGTTTAGAATTTGGAATTTGGGATTTGAAATTTGGTATTTGAGATTTTGAATTTTGAAATTTAGACTTGAAATTTAAAATCAAGGATATGAAATTAAGAGTTTAAAATTTGGAATTTGAAGTTTGAAATTTTAAGTTTGGAATTTGAGATTTCAAATATAGAATTTGGAAATTTGAAATTTGGAATTTAGAATTTAAAATTAGAAATTTGAAATTTAAAATTTAGAATTAGAAATTTGAAATTTTCAATTTGAAATTTAAAATTTGAAATTTAAATTTGAAATTTAGAATATGAAGTTTGTAATTAGGAATTTGAAATTTGCAGTTTGAAGTTTGAAATTTAAAGTTTGGATATGAAATTTGGAAATTGAAATTTGGAATTTGAGATTTGAAGTTTAAAATTTAGGATATGAAATTTGGAATTTAAATTTGAAGTTTGATGTTTGAAATTTGGGATTTGAAATTTGAGAATTTGGAATTTGAGGATTTGGAATTTGAAATTTGCAGTTTGGGGTTTGAAATTTGGAATTTGAGATTTTAAGTTTAAAATTTAGGATGTGAAATTTGGAATTTAAGTGAAGTAAGAATTTGGGATTTGAAATTTGGAATTTGGTATTTGAGATTTTAAATTTTGAATTTGAGATTTGAAACTTAAAATTAAGGATATGAAATTTTGAGTTTAAAATTTGGAATTTGAAGTTTGAAATTTGAGGTTAGGAACTTGGAATTTTAGATTTGTAATATGGAATTTGGAATTTGAAATTTATAATTTAAAATTTGAGATTTGAAATTTAAAATTAAGAATTAGAAATTTAAAATTTACAATTTGAAATTTAAAATTTGAATTTTAAATTTGAAATTTGGTATTTGGAGTTTGATATATATTTCAAATTGGGAATTTGAAATTTGGGATTTGAAATTTGCAATTTAAGTAGAGTTTAGAATTTGGAGTTTGGGATTTGAAATTTGGTATTTGAGATTTTGAATTTTGAAATTTAGACTTGAAATTTAAAATCAAGGATATGAAATTAGGAGTTTAAAATTTGGAATTTGAAGTTTGAAATTTTAAGTTTGGAATTTGGAATTTGAGATTTCAAATATAGAATTTGGAAATTTGATGTTTGGAATTTAGAATTTAAAATTAGAAATTTGAAATATGAAATTTGAAATTTAAAATTTAGAATTAGAAATTTGAAATTTTCAATTTGAAATTTTCAATTTGAAATTTTCAATTTGAAATTTAAAATCTGAAATTTAAATTTGAAATTTAGGATATGAAATTTGTAATTAGAAATTTGAAATTTGCAGTTTGAAGTTTGAAATTTAAAGTTTTGGAATTTGAAATTTAAGATTAGGAATTTGAAATTTAGGATATGAAATTTGGAATTTGAAATTTTGAATTTGAGATGTGAAGTTTAAAATTTAGGATACGAAATTTGGAATTTTAAATTTGGAGTTTGATGTTTGGAATTTTGGACTTGAAATTTGAGAATTTGGAATTTGAGGTTTGGAATTTGAGATTTGAAATATGGAATTTGGAATTTGAAATTTACAATTTGAAATTTGAAATTTAAATTTGAAATTTGGAATTTGGAATTTGATATTTGGAATTGGGAATTTGAAATTTAGGATATGAAATTTGAAGTTTGAAGTTTGAAATTTGGAATTTTCGATTTAAAATTTTAAATTTAGAATTTGGAATTTGACATTTAAATTAAAATTAGTAATTTGAAATTTGGGATTTCAAATATGCAATTTAAGTAAAGTTTAGAATTTAGGATTTGAAATTTGGTATTTGAGATTTTGAAATTTAGATTTGAAATTTAAAACCAAGGATATGAAATTAGGAGTTTAAAATTTGGAATTTGAAGTTTGAAATTTGAAATTAAAGGTTAGGAATTTGGAATTTGAGGTTTGAAATTTAAAATGTAGAATTAGAAATTTGAAATTTAAAATTTGAAATTTAAATTTGAAATTTGGAATTTAAAATTTGGAATTAGGTTTGAAGTTTGAAATTTAAAGTTTGGAATTTGAAATTTAGGATATGAAATTTGGAATTTAAAATTTAGAATTTGAAGTTTGAAGTTTGGAATTTGAAATTTTGGATTTGAAATTTAAGATTTGAAATTTAAAATTTAGGATATGAAATTTGAAATTTAAAGTTTGAAATTTGGAATTTGGGATTTAAAATTTGGGGTTTGGAATTTGATATTTAAAATTTGTAATTTGAAATTTGAAATTTAACATTAATTTAAAATTTGAATTATAAAATTTTGGATTTTGGAATCTGGGATTTGGGATTTTATATTTGAAAATTAAAATTTAAAATTTGGAATTTGAAATATGGAATTTGAAATTTGGAATTTGAAGTTTGGGGTTTGGAATTTGAAATTTAAAATTAAAATTTGAATTTAAAATTCGAAATTTTAGATATAAAATTTGAAATTTTGAATTTGGAATTTAAATTTGGAATTTGGAGTTTAGAATTTGGAATTTGAAATTTGGAATTGGAAATTTGGAATTTGACATTTGGAGTTTGAAAGTTTGAAATTTGTAATTTGAGATTTAAAGTTTAGAATTTATTTTTTAATCGTCCAACGTGAAGAGTTTTTGGGTTCAAATAGTTTGTTCATAACGATATTTGTTGGGGGCAAGGTTAATAAAGTTTCAAATTTCTAAATCAAAATAATTCTGAATTTAAATTTATATGTAGGTATATCTTTTTCTTGCTGGAATTTTGTTTAGCAGATTGTGCGTTTAAAATTAGAGAAGTTTTTTATCCAAATAATATGTATTTGTGCTAATTATTTGTCAAATATGGTACCAATAAGAATATACTAATTTAGATACTCAAATTATTTTAATTTAGTATGGACAACTTAAATCTGTTATTATTTAATGTGTTACAGATCTAATTAAAATTACTTCGCACTGGGATTTTAAGCAGAATAGCCATAAGCAATTATTTATTTAAATTTTGATTTTGGAGGTAATTTTCTAGAGTCAATAGCTATAGATTTGGAAATGAAATTTTATGGGGTTTCAGATTTTTTAGTTACTGAGTATAGAATTTTAGTTTAAAATATAATGTATATATAAAAAAAGATATTTACTAATTAAATAATAGTCATAATTTAGAACTAAAATTTTTTATGCATCTCGAATTTCAGGTTTGCCGAATTGAATTTAATTTATTTAAGGGTATTAAGGGCTGATCTTAAATAACCAATTAATGGTGAAGTATTGGGTTTTCGGTTTCACTGAATTTAATGAAATTAAATTAATTTTTGTTAAAATTAAGTCAAATTAAATTTACGAAATGAGTATTTCGATTTAATCGATGTGGATATTAGTATTGGTGTTATTGTTACTATTGGTATTAATGGCAATGTTAGTTTTAGTATTATTATTGGTATTGGTATTTATGTTGATATTGGCATTTATATTAAGATTATTAAATTAGTAATTAATCGTTTAAATTGTCAGAAATCGCGTTGTGAAAACGAAATAATCCGGTTTTTGTGAAAACCGTGTAATGATAGACAGGCAAAAATTGTTCAATAATCTAGATTCGCGGTTATTCGGTTTGAGTCTGTCTACAATATAACATTAATTTACACTCGTCAACAAAATTTAATTTTCTCGTTCCATCTCAATCGATATTCCAATTATGTACATATTTTATTTCGTATGAGTGTCAGCACAAGTCTTTATTCACCTTTATTATGTTAATTACCAGACCATATTATTATAAATACTGGAAACAAATTGCAGCTTACCTACCTTTAATTATGATTCGCCACAATCCGTAATTAAACTTCATCATTTAAAATAAACGCATCAATGTAAATAAAACTTCTCGTTAATTTTAATTTTTTTATTTTTTATAATTATTATTTTTTATTTATTTTAATACTGCATTTTTATAATATAATATATTTTTTTTTGTTTTTAATTTATTATAATAATAATAATAAGCATGTATAAATTGCACTCAATTTGGTTTTCGTTTTTTTTTTAATTTTTTTGTTTTGTAAATTATTTTTGTAAATATATATATAGCATTTAAATTTTAAGTTTTAATTTTTAAATATTTTTTTTTTGTTTTTTTTTGTAATTTTAAAATTTTTTATTTAAACTTAAAAATCTATATATTATATGAAGTACTAAAGTTTAATTTATTTTATGTAGCAGTAATAATAATAATTTATATTTTATTTGTTGTTTTTTTTAATATATATTTTAAATTTATTTACAAATTTATCTAAAAAAAAAGTTACGTTTAAATTATAGTTGTAATATTAAATTTTTTTTATGCTATTTATAATTTTCAAATATTTTATTCATTTTATTTATTTATTTAGATTTTAGAATATCAAGTTTTTTTTATTAGTATTTCTTATTTATTTTTATAATATTTAAATCATAAATTTAAATAGTGTGTGTGTGTAAAAAATGTTTATGAATAATAATAATAAATTATTAATGGAACTTATTTTTTTTTTGATGTACTACTACAGTAGCGGGCACGTGGATACGGAATATTTTTTTGGCTGCGGGTTTCACATCATACACTTCAAATCTGCTGCTTTCTAATCACTAGTATCACCTTCATTATAAACTAAAATATAGTTTTTGATGTCTCGTTCAAGTGCACGTTACTGTACACAAATATATACATACATTATAATAGCGTACACATATTTTAGCTTCTTACGTACGAGTATATCCTTCCTTGAATTTTTCAACATCATGCGCTTCAAATAAATTGTTTTTTATTTTATCTGCTTATAATTTTTATATATAAATGAATTTTTGTTGTTGCTTGCTTTAAAATGTAGTGAACACACATAATATTGCACGTAAGATGTTTCTACAAAGACGAAAGAAAAAACAAAAAAAAAAAATGTTATTATTTTTATTCTTATCTTTTATTACAGCAATGGGGAAACTTTTTTTTTTTTTTTGCGTTACCCCCTTGTACATATTTATTATGAGTATGAGCCGGATTGAGTATATATAATGCGATGTGTAGATATACATGGCAGGAGATGAGGACGCGAATAAAGGAATATTACATCCAAAAAAAAAAAAAAAAAATGGAAAAACATGTTATGCTTCTTGTATTATTATTATAATGTAACGTACATCGAGATATGGAATACGAAATTTAAGATTTACTTATTACACCGATCGCAGTTTGTGTTCAGAATTAATGAAATTTTTACACACAACAATAACAACAACAGCAAGCCGAGAGAAACAAAAAATGAAAGTACTTATTTCAATTAGATAAATTAAAAGTTGAGGTTTCTTTTAAGTGTTATGTTTGGTAACAACAGGTAGCCGAATAAATATTTTGATTTTACCGTCATGAATGTGGGTGTCGGGAAGAACTAATTGTTTTCAAGTTTGAGAATATCCAAAAAAATTTAATTATAAGGTTTTGATGTATAGTTGTATGTTTGGAAATTCAAAATCCATGTTTTGGACACTTCATCCAGTTTTATTCAGATGTCTATATTTTAAAAAATTAGTTATTCCTTCTCTTCAGTGATTTTGTATAATTTCAAAACCACAGAAATTAATTCAGAACCTTGGTATTTAACTCGTGTATGTTTCTCAGTTGTATAGGAGTCATCAGACTTGGCATCGCTTAAAATGGAGGATGCAATGTTATTTTTGATTAAATGATTTGCTTTTATGTTGATCTTCTTGTAGATTAGGTAATTTAAGACGGCGAAATTAGGATACGACACCATTAGTTGTGTGATCTGGTAAATTGTCTAATCCACTAATTTGTTTATCTTTTAGATAAAGCTTAGTTGTGGTCAATAAACCGGCAGAAGGCGATATTTTGTGGATTCTCCTAGTTTAGACAGAATTGTTCGCGAAAACGCCCCCAATCAAACTTTGAAGACCAATTCTCTAATTTTCGGAAGGTAAAGTTCGGAAGGTTGCTACAGAAATTGAATGAAAATAATAACCCTGATTTTCTTTAACATTTTGAACTTTCCAACCATCCGATTCAAAGCATTGGGGAGGAAACCTTAAAAGTTAAATCTGAATATTATTTTAGACAAATTTAATATCTGATTGAGCTTTCTAACTTAAAGATATTGTTTTATATGTTATTTTCGAATAAATATCGGAATATTTTACGCTATGTTATAGCAGCAATTGTTATGTAATTAAACATTTAATTAAACTCTGTTATTTTTTTATTTTATGGGAGGTTTGCTCTTAAGTGTTGTAATCGTGAAAATTTGAATATTTCTACATTTCTCACGTAACTAGGCTCCCAATGACTGAAAATACCCATTTTTAGATATCTCTGCCTCAACCCCAATTTTTTTAACTAATTTTTATTTAAGTATATTATGGAATATCTTATTAACCACAAACAATAAAAATATTTACAAACTGAAATGCTTAATAATGATTATTTACAAAGGGTAGATTTATTTTTGCGAAAACCGTCTATTTTGGTCATTTAAGGGTAAAAATTTGTATACAAATAAAGAAGGGGGATTTCTATATTTAATTCATTATTTTCCCCAAATTTTCAGGTGAAGTACGTGGAGTGATAATCTTCACATTAAAACGATAAACTATTCACGGTAAATTATTAATTTGAGTGACCTAAAAACAACACTTTTTAGGTGGGAAAATTACTTATCCCTTAAAGCATTTCAGCGTTAGCCTATAGGAATGATGCAACATTGGTAAGGTAATTGTTAGATTTAATTACACAATCAAGGTGTACAATTTTCCCAATACACAGACAACGCGAGAATTACTTTACCCATCGCTAGTATTTATTTTATGCCACCTTTACTCATCGTTAATATTTTTTTATTTTACACATTTCAAAACCCTTAACTCTACCCCAAATTAATTCCCAACCGAACCTCTTACTCAAATCCAACTCTACTTCAACTTAAACTCTAACCAACCCTAACTCGAATACTGCCAAAGCAACAAGGTGATAACCTTATGGATATAGTGAAGAAAATGTGTGGACTAATAGTTAAATTCCATGGTTAGTGAACAAGACATATTGGTGGTAGTAAGAGTGGAAAAGAGAATTAATTGGATTGAACCATCTAAAAGCAAAATAGTTGACAATTCTATAAATCATAAAAATGCAATTTGTAGCTAAGAAGACTCATGATCCTGAGCACTTGAATAGAATAGAATTGATGTGAATGAAGGTGAGCAAATTTCAAATTTCAATCAAAATCTATCTGGGAATGTCGGAAATTCAAACCGGATTAACTACTCAAGCATGTTTGGTGTATGGGGGTGGGGGTCTAATCTTAAAATCTAGTACATATTAGTCCTAAACCTTCTCAGGTATTTGAAACATTTCTGTTGAATCGCATTAAATGGTAAAAATTGGTTCTGTAACAAGTGTAACGTTTTTAGTTCTGGATAGTTTTCTGCGGTTATATGCTGTATACATGGTGTTAATTTGCGGTAAGAAAAATATTTCCGGATTTCACACGAAAGTTTACAGCCGAAAGTAAAACACGGTGTGTTATTCCAGCCGCAAATAAAAAATGAAGTCGATATCAATCGTCCCTAAAATTCACTAAGGATGTATAAATAGCATGAAGACCTTTGTTAGTATTCTTATATGACAAAATCTGGTTCCAGTTCCTCGTAGAAAATTGTGAAAAACTCGCGAAACCCAAAAAAATATTTTAATTGGAATAACATCAGCCTCTAGCGTGTTATGTCTGGAGATGAATTACATTAATGTGACTTGCCAATAGCTATCGCAGAAAAGAAATTCAGTTCAAGTTTCCCGTTGGAAATCTCGGAAAATTCGATTTTCCGAAAATCACTAGAATCTGATTTGTATAAAATCAGCCTCTAGAGTGTTATGTCTGGAGATGGGTTACTTTGTTGTTACCTGTCAATAGTAACTGCTAAATTTTTGAGGCAACGTAACCCAAACAACTTTATAAATTATATATGTTGCTATGGAGGTTGATAATCCTCGTGAATCCGGGATGATGCTGCTTGATAATCCGCTAAGATTATCACACTCCAATTTTATTGTGAATTTGTTGATTTTTGTATCGATTTAATATTTAATAAAATAAATTGTAAACCGCTTGAACAAAATCTTTATTTAATTTTAAATACACTTGATATTTTATTTTCGCTTGTTGTTAACTTGATGAAATCTCGCTTCGAATAGAGAGAATTTTCTTTATTTTATTTTTCAGCTTAATTAAAACCGCCAAAAAATTTTGATGGTTTTTACATATTGACATCTTAGTTTAAACATGTTAACTAAATACATAATTTCTTTAATTTAATCAAATAATAAGTGACATCTATTATTGTCTAGCTAAACTAAGTTTTTTCGTTAGCATTCATGTGTGTACAAGATAATTTTATAAATTGAGCAAACTGCTATATAAATTCATTTTGAAAATGATTCTTCTGTCAAATGAAAAATGTAAATAATAAACAGTGGTGTTGTGTTGTGATTAGAAGAATAATTCAAAAAAATAAGCTAAGCTTCTTAAAATTAATTCTAAAATATTAAATATATAATTCTAATGTTGTGTTTGCTTTTAGGTGAAGATTGCGATGTATTCTGCTTCAACAATATAAATAAACTGTTTGAAAACATTAAATCTAATTCAATCAATTTAATTATCCTGCTGTAAATTTCAATTTTAGTTCTAGGAGAAATTACAGTTAATTTAATTTTTATCAAAATTATTTTGTACCCACAAATTATTGTTCTCATTATTATTAGTGCAATATGGGGTAAAAATAAAAATTAAATAGTAAATCAAAGATTATTTTGGTAATTAGATAATGATACAGTCACTTATGTTTGGTATGAACATGGTCTGTTTTTGTTTAATCCCTTAGTCAACATTTCGCGAGTGACTCAACAATTCATCACCATAAGAATCTTATCCCACTCGGTTTTCTTGGCATCCTGCTACAAATTTTTGGTCTTGCTAGATCATGAATATCTTCCACTTTAATTTAAACCTCCCTCCGCAAGTTTAAATCGACTGGCCGAGACAAAAGTTATATTCAATATTTTTGTATAATATCGTAGTAATGACTCACGTAGGGGATCATTCTTGTGCTGAAAAACAAATTGAGGACCGGCTAATTTATCATCAACCAGAAATGTCAGCTAATGCAATACACCGAAATTGAACATTCATTATCATTTCTACATTCAAAAATATGGTCTACCAATGGGAAGCCCATTATCCGGAACTTTGGTCAACATATTTTTGAATCATATTGAAAACACATATATTTTAAATGATAGAAATCAATTTTTTCGAAAAATCCAATATTGGTATAGATGTGTCGACATATGGTATTGTTTACTGGGACTAGCAGACAGCTGAACGAGCTTTATTCTAGCTACTCAGCAAATACAACACGATTAAGTCCGAAACTAACACCACAACACATCAAGCCAAAAAAATTTTGATAAAATGCGCATTGATTATGCAACGCAAATTTTCAGCTGGACAGTTGCCTCTGAAATTAGAACAATGAATTATTTTCACCAGTTTTCACCTAGTGTTAAAGGCGTGTCATTATCAAAAGTAAATTTTCATCGAAAAAAATTGACAAATCCCGTTTGTGTGGACCACCTACGCATTTTCATTGCTTAATACCAGCCTATGGGGTGAAATGTACATTTTCTTGAATTAAAAGTCCGTTTTCTTAGCTGAGGACCAGTTTATTTTTTTCCGTGTGGTATGATGGTCCATGAACTTTGCACTCCAACAGAGGTCATAGTCGTGTTCATCGTTTTGTCCCTTCCGATTTTTTTTTTAAATTTAAAAAACTGAATAAACATAAATTTATAATTTAACATCGGAACTCAAAATTCTAAAGTTATAAATTTTATTCTGATTTTCATTCTTAATGGACATTTTTTTGAGATTTTTACTCTCTTTGATATAACCTTATAAATTGTAATGAAAACGTATTAATTGAAAATTAAACAGAAACTGCGCAGAGTTTTTTTATAACAAAAATCGACTTAAGCCCTTTTAATTCTCAAGCACAGATTGTTTTTTATATCTATCCGAGAATATTGACATGCAGGTATAATTAATTAATACAATTTTTAGTTAGTGGCAAGAATCAACTCAGGATCGCGGCATGTTGCACAATTCTCTTAACCACAGCTTTATTGTTTGTGTGAGTACGATTACGATCTTATTACTGCAGAAGTCTTAAAATAACTGCCCAGGAAAGTTCTGATATAGCTCAACAATCTTATAAATTGCAGCATTTAGCGTCAAATGTGTACCAAGCTTGTGGAAAATTGCAGAAGTAATTATAATCCCAAAACGCCTGGGAAACCATCACACATAACCTCTTCTTATAGGCCAATTTCGCTTTTGTCAATCATGTCCGAACTCTTTGGGAAGCTACCCGTAAAAAGATTAAATCCCATAATCGAGAGTAAAAACTTTGACCCAAATCATCAGTTCGATTTTCGTGACCAACACTCAAAAATTGATTAAGTTCACAGAATAACCAGTATAATTGAGAAAACATTAGAGGAGAAAAAATTATATTCAACGATCTCTTTTGACGTTGGACATGCATTTGGTAGAGTGTCGCATGAAGGACTTAACCAAAAATTAAAAAATCTTCTATCAATGCAATTTGCTAAAATACTGGAATCTTACTTGAAAGATAGACTCTTCAGGATTAAGTTATAGATTAAAGGCCATATTGATGTTTGAAAATTGACTATTTACACAATTTAAAATTTCATGACCAATATTTTGCAATTTAGGAACATTGGAATTCAGAAAATTTAGAATTTCTAATAAAAATTTAGAAAATTAGCATTTTGAAGAGAACATTTTTGTCACAAAAAATTCAGGTAAATCAGAAAATATATAATTTAATGTCTAAATTTGTTAAATTTTCCATGTTATCGTAATTTATCGCATTTTTAACTTTTTAAATTTATAAATTTCTGATTTGCAAACCTCCATCAATTGTAAATATTACAAATTATAAAACATCTTTGGAAATTTTCAATTTAGAATAGTAATCTTTTCGCTATTAAGGTTATTTCTATTCCACTCTAGCTGGACACCGTAATATGTAAATTTAAAATTTTTAAATGAAAAAAAAATTCTCAAAAAATTAGAAAAATCTAAAATTTTAGAATTTAAATTTTCTAATTTTTAAGATTTTAAAAATTAACAATTTCAAAACAATTTTTAATTTTATTAATTTCCAAAAATCAAATTGCAGTAAAATTTATTGAATTCAAATTTTGAGAATTCGTAAAGTTAGTGAACTTACAATATTATTTAATACCAAAATTTCTGCCATAATCTCGAACTAGATTGAAACTAATGCTTAATCGGTACAAACTTCAGTAGACCGAGGCGTGTTGACTACAGTAACTCACGGAGAACTTTAGAGTACCCAAAATGGTTAAAATTTGAGTATGTCTCAAAAATGGAAAAATTGTAATTTAGAAATACTAAAATTTTGGAAACTTAGTATAAATATTAAATTTTAGAAACTCAGAATCAATACAACAATTTTAGAAGTTTAGAAATTGAGAAAATTTTCTAATTTAAATTACGAAATTTATTATTTGGAAATTATGACAATTTAGAAACTTGTATTTTAATAAATTCTGCTGATTGGATATTTAAAAAGTTTTTCGTTCAGTAAATTTAAATTTTTGCAAATTTGAGCAAAATTTGATTGAGAGTGTTTCTTAGAATGGTCTTAAGTCTAAATAGTTTAAAGCAATTATCGCATCCGATTTTTTTTTTGTTTTCATAAAGAAATTACCTATTTCCATTTTAAACTGTACGGTTCAACATTAAAAATTTGATAAACCGATCACATTCGTACTACATAATTGCTTTTGAAGATATTCGTGCACATTGATAATATATAGTACATACATACAAAGGTGTAATGATTGGTGGTGTTCGATGTTTTTTTTTTTTGTATCTGATCCAAATTTTAATCGAATCAACGCAGCATTTTTATTTTTACGTATCCATCCTACAAATAAAAAAAAGTAAAAAATTGGGTTTAAAACGTGATACGTATCAAAAAGAAATTAACTAGCGTATGTATATATATATATACGTGCCAAATAGTAAACGAGCCCAATTTTAAAATTCTCCGCAATGACATCAATTTTGAATTTTTTTTTTTTCTTTTAAAATATTTTTGCTATACATACACATATTTTTGATATATCCCATGTCATTATATTATGTCAAATATTATATTAAGCTAATTCAGAATTTCCGCCACAGTAGAGAAATTATTTGGGTGCTGTACCATAATCAAATAATCGCGCGCACATACATATAAAAACCTATAAAAATATTGGAAAAATTTCATATAAAAATGCTCAACTTTGAACTTTTTTTTTTCCATATATCGCGTTCTCATATACAAACCACCCAAATAATAATTCAGTTGTGAAATTAAATGAAACGAACACAACCAACACCCTCGCAACTCAAAATTGGTGCTCTAATCGTGAAATCATTCAGAATTGTTGTTGCTTATTTAATTTTTTTTTAAAGATTTATGACCCATAATCCATGTTCATACATTTTATTATGTATATAGGTATACAACCGCCTCCGCCCGCCCGTACATTATGTACATACGTATTTGAACGAAAAATGGTATCGGGGTGGAAAATGCTTTAAAAAAAAAAGCTGCGTGAAAATAATCGAAATAAAATTAACAATGGTACAACATATAAAGAGGAAATAATTGAATTTTTGTGTATAGTATATATGGAAATGGATTGGAATGAAATTTTATAGATAAAAAAAAAATGTTATATGTATATGTTGGCTGTTGTTGTGTTTACGGGAATAAACAATTACTGTACAATTGAACAAATTCTAACTAAATTACAGGATATCCGCAACAGATACTTTATTGCTTTGTTTATATGTATGTGATCAGGTTTTTTTGCATTCCTCCCCAAATTAAAAAAAAAACCAAGCAAATGTTAAAAAGGACAATTCAATGTTTTTATTAAAATTCTATCATCAAATGATTCCAATGTTAGTTTAGTACATAGCATGAATCACCTTTTTAAGGTCGTTGCATTAAAAATGTTTTTATATCTCAAAAAGGTTAACATAATTTAAATAATTTAGCAAATCGACAGAAAAGCTCATTAAATTAGAAAACTAAACTTTACCTAAAACAAAGTACTTTACATGAAGTTCATTCATTTGAATGATTGTGAAATAGATCATGAAAGCTACGTACATATAAAGATATTGCGGATCATTCTTCTTGAGACAAGCTTACAATTTTGTCTAAAATTTAATCTATTGTTTTAAAGATATCAAATTTCAGTATTTTATAGCTCTATACGGACATCAAGTTCTAGTAAAATTTTGAAAGCTTTGTATTAACTTTTACTTATTTTATGCTTTTTACATGAATATAATTACTTATTGAATCTAAACGTTTCTTATTGTAAATAAATCGAGCTCATGAGCTAAATACAATCTTAAGCTTCCGAAATGAAATGTTAAGGACAACCTGAATAGATATAGGGTCACAATACAATAAATGAGGTGGTATAAAAAACTGAATCAATTTTTTAAGAAGCTTGCATCAGAAACTGCTACACGTAGCATTGACTCTCAAGAAATTCTGTTGTTGATTATTAGGTAATCTATGATTTTCAACAACAAGCTCTATATTATAAATGTCAGTAATGATAATCAAGGAATTAAATTTACTTGTTCATCAAAAATTGATGAAATTTTTGAAAACTTAAACTCCCGATTTATCTAAAGTTTATTATACAAAAAACTAGCGCAAAACAAGCCAGAACAATTTTGGCGCCCCATCGTTATTTTAAAAAGCCAGTGGTAACTTTTCTCTAGCCTAACCTAACGTAACCTAGCCAAATCTAGCTCAAATGACCTTGGTTCTTATCTTGTGTGTAGATAAATTCTCCAAATTTGCAAAATTCTAATATAAGGGGCAAAATCATCAAAATCCCACACTATTTTACAACACCGAACATGATGGTAATGGATTACGAAATAAGTTTTATCAGTCATTTGATATCAAACTATAAAAAACTCTCGAAATTCAGATTTGTCAGACACCATCTCATAAAAACGAAGTGAATGGAGCAGTGGAGATGGTTCTTTCAACCGTTATTTGAAAAAAAAGCAAAGGAAGCTAAAACCTATGTCCTTGGAGATACAACAATATACACCGCGATAAAGCAAATCTAGGGAAAAGAAAGACCTACATTTATATTAGATAGAAATTGTGGCAAAACGCAATTGTGACAAAACCTCTATGGCACTATTCAAAAATAATACAAAACAAACAAATAAATTTCTGAATCTGCCTATCAATGTCCTCTACGTTTTTCTGTGCTGTTAATGGTTTTTGTAAGATATGTGATAAGATATATGTTTTGTAAGATATATCAATTCCACAGTCACGAGGATTTTGGCCAGCAACTCCTTATTCAAAAATGGACATAAAGAGGAATTTCAGATCGCAATCGTTTATCTGCGGGATAAAATAATCATGGTTAAAATTTATGAAGTAACAACAATTTTAAATCAGAGTCGATATCCGAGTTAAATTTTCGGAAATTTAGGAGTTAAGTTTAAACTAAAAACGGAATTTAGGTACTCGTACTTTAGTTTAATTTGAAATTTCAAATGGTAGCTTGTCAAATTTGGCTTCAACAATTTCAGTTTGGGTCAATTGTATATCAGGTTAGTTTCAAATCGAAAATTCTAAGATTCTAATACCGAGTTTTTTGTAGGGAACCCTATACCGATTTTCGGTAAAACAGATGATTACCGAAATGTTGGTAAATTTTTGGAATACCGAAAACTACTGATTTTTTTTTTTTTTTATGGAAGAACTCGTTATAAATACAATTTCAAATTTTGGATATAAAAATAAAATTGCTAAGAGGGAAAAAGCTTTCAAATTGTTTGATTACATTGAAAATTATTAGTTGAAAAAATTAAAAAAAAAACTTTGGATTACTCTGAATTTTGTACAGAAAAATTTAATTCATTTTTTTAATGTTATACGAATACTTCGAGAATTTTCAAAGTTCGATAATACAGAAGAATATATTAAATTCAAATTTGGTTTTAAATACATACCTACCTAAGTAAAAATAACTTGACACAAAAATTAAAAACGCAACAAATTCGGGTCGGGTTGCGGTTAATTTTGAAAAATTTAGAATATTAGTAAGTTCAGAAATGTTTTGCATTAACTTTAGTTTAGTCATTTCGGTATAAGTTCTCCTCCACTCAATATGTTCAGTTTCAGAGTTTTCACAGGTATGCATATCTAATTTTTAATAGCTGCTTATGTATAATCCTCCCATGTTTTTTAAAACCAAGTTTAACAATTTCCGGAAATTCTACATTTTTTGCGTAGGTATAGGAATTTTTTTACCTGTAATACGGATAGAGCTGAAAGAATATTTTGGGTTGGTAGAACATTTTTTTAAATTGGCGGGACACGGATATGAGACATTTGGGATCCTCGAACAAGAATGCCCAAAATGATTAGCAGTAAATACATAATTATTGAATACATTTTTTGGGAGCGCTGGATTTTATTTTTTCGATTTCGGGGGCCACAGTATGAAAAAGTTTGAGAAGCACTGACGTAAATAATTTTTTAAAATTTTTTATTTCTTCTGTGAGTCAATTTTTTAACCAGCCCCTCGCTACTTATCGAATTCTTAATCTATACTATGTGTGACAAAATGAAAATACACCGATTAAGAAAAAGAATTGTGTTTTGTGTGTTGCTTCCGGCATGTATCCTGCTTGAAGCACGTGGAAAATGACGTCACTCAAGGGCAATTTAGATTTTTTTTTGCGAATTGGTTTAGGTTTATAAGAATATTTTTAGGTTTTGGAAATGGTTAAAAGTTTCAACGATTGTACACGATAGATAAAAGACAAATCCCGGAAAAATGACGATTAGGTCGATTGGTTGGAATATACCTCTGTATATTTATACCGCAGGCATAACCTATTTATAAGTCACATCAATAAAATACATCCTCAGACATTACACTCTAGAGGCTGATTTTATACAAACTTTCTATGATTTTTGGAAAATCGAATTTTCCGAGATTTCCCATCTATGTAATTATTGCGCCAGAATTGAATAATAGGTTAATTTTTATCACATAAACGTTTGATATTTTTAATCTTAAACAAATCTTCGTCACCTAACGAAATAAAAACTTTTTTTTGAAAAGAACACTAAGGTACCAATTTTTTCTCGATTCTACTACATTTCAGAAATATATAATATGTTAATACCTCCACCGGTGTTTTTCAATTATAATGTTCAACATTTTCTTAAGCTATAAATTTCCATTTCATATATCAATTACTAGCATAGTTCAATAGCTCATGTGTTAGAGCGATGCGCTATGAAGTTAAAGGTCTCGAGTTCGATTCCCGATAACTTCGTCTTTTTTTTTTTTTTTTCAATTTAATGTAATTATTTTTTGTCTCTGATTTCTCCGATCAGAAGAGGGGCGTTCTCTCACTACAATGGCTCGCCTGAAACCACACACTACAATGGCTTGCCTGTTTGAAATTACTTGGTATTTATTTAATTTTCATTGTTATATTATTTCAAACATAGCATGCTATAAAGTTTATGACAGAAAAAAATAATTTTTCAGAAAAATTTTCATAGCTTACTACAACTCATAATATAAAAGTTTTTCAATAATTTGTTGTAGTATTCGCATACATTTAGGCGCAATATAAACGCGTACCACGTATTTTATTGTGTATAATTACTGTAATAACTATAAAGCGGAATGTTTAATTTAAAGTAAATTATTTGGGTACTAGGGGCAATTGCACAATTTACAACTTCTGCAAAAGGAATACTTCACTACAGGTTGCTCCGACGAAAAAAAGACTTCGAACTCTAATAAAATAGAACGCGTTTAATTTTGTTTAGCAAAAATGTTTCACATAAATAATAAAATTGTGCAATTGCACAGGGGTCCCCTAGTATTAATTGATTTATCAATGTTTCAAGAATATCTGTGTATTTTTCCAAGCTGATCGCACTCACCAATTTAAAATAGTAGACGAAGAAAACGTGTGTAGGATCAGATTGACCCAGGGTGTTCTCCGTGATTAAAAAAATAAGTGTGTCCTCGGAGAGTTAAAATAACACTCTATACATTTTTCAACTTTTTCACAGCCAAAAAGACTGTCAAGAACTCAAGATTATCATGTGGAATTTTGTTAGAAAATGTTCTTATGAAACTAAGCAAAGTGAAATTAGACAAACCGTTGCAAAAAAAAAAAAAAATTCTTTAAATGGTGTTGATATTTACAAAAATATAGAATAATCTGTGTGAAGTGCTAAAGAACAATAATCTTGTATATAAAAGTGATAAATAATAAAGGAATTGATTACAAATAGATACTAAATAAAAACGGGTGAACTAGAAGTGTCAAATTAATATAAATACGTAAACCGGTTTATAATTTATTTTTTGCAAGACTTGCATTTTATTCTTAAATTTAAATTAAATTCAGCGAAGGGAAACCTTTTGTTTTGATTTTTATGTTGAATAAAGTGAATTATGGATTGTGATAAATGCAAAAGTGCAATTGCAAAGGGAAGCGAATTTTTTAAGTGCGATGGTTTGTGCGGACGGGTGTTTCATATATTTTGTGCGGGACCTGGTTTCACCAAGACGACGTATAAAAATTGGGTTGATAGCAATGAATTGACTTTTTCGTGCAAAGAGTGCAGTAAAAATTCGCTAAAAGCAATCAAAACCCAATTAGAGAAGCTTGTGAGTATGATCAATATTGTCGATGAGAGATACAGACGACAAGCTGAGGTATTAGAGAAAGTTGATACCGAGATGAGTGTATTAAAAGTTGATGTATCGAGCTCCAATCAATTAGTAAAAGACATTGATAATAAAATTGGTAATATAAATGAGAGTTGTAGCAAGATGTCGAAAAGTGTAGTGTAAGTGGGAATATTTCTTTTGCTGATAAAGTTAAGGGTATAAGGAAAAGCGAACCAGCTATTGTTGTAATACCAAAAACCGTGCAGGAGAGTAAAATTACCAAGGAGGATTTAAAGGAATCTCTAAAAGTTGGTCCAGTACACATAAATAGAGTATCAAATATCAGAAATGGAGGCATTGCGCTGGAATGTGGTGACAAAGACAACAGAGAGAAAATGACATTAGAGATAAATATGACATTAAAACTAGTAAAACATTCTCGCCGAAAGTGAAAGTGATTGGAGTAACAGAAGAATATGAAGACGTTCAATTTGTTGAAACATTGAAAAAACAGAATGAACGATTAAAAGATTGTCAAATTAAAGTGATACGCAAATATAAAACATCAAGAGGGGCTTTAAATGTCATTCTCGAGTTGGATACAAGCGGATTTACCAGTATATTGGAAATGGAAAGAATTTATATTGGGTGTGATAGATGTAGAGTAATTGAGGATTTTATGTTAGTACAATGTTTCAAATGCTTAGGATACAACCATACTAGTAAGAAATGCTCTGAAGCTAAAGCCATTTGTAGGCAATGTGGTAAAAGTGATCATGTGTCAAAGGAATGTGCGGAGCAAATTAAATCATGTGTTAATTGTAAAAAAGTTGTGTAAAATAATAAGTTGAACATCGATGTGAATCATGAAGCAACTGATAAGGCATGTTCTAGTTACCTAAGAACATTAAATTTAATGAAGAGGAGAATTTGTTACGAATAGCAATCAAAATCTCAAGATGTCCCATTTCAAATCATTTATTTGAATATCAGTAGTTTATTAGCCCATATAGATGAAATTAGAGATGTTATATGTTATATGTGCTAGTGAAACATGTGTTACATGTGACATAAGCGATTTTGCAATTACATGTCAGGGCTACTCATGTGTTCGATGTGATTCACATTCACGGTTTACTGGGGGTCTAGTGATTTATATATCCAAAAATTTAAATTTTGAAGTAAAAAATTGCTCGATTGAGAATAATTATTTATGGATTAGTAAAGTTTTGATAAGAAAGTCAGATCAATTGAATAAAAATGTAGCATTATCGGTGTTGTATCGATCCCCAAGTTCAAGTATAATATCATTCATCAACTATTTCGATCAATCGAGTGAAGGAAATATTTCTACAGAGGAGTTAAATTTAATATGCGGTGATTTTAATATTGACTACCTACGTCAGACGACAAATAAACTTAAGTTGGATAGAATAATGACAAGATTGAATCTGAAACAACTAATGGAGAAATGTACCAGAATAACAGCAGACACGAATACCTTAATTGATTGGGTTATTGGTAATACAACAAGTGCAAATATACGTATCGACACATTAGAGCAAGAGAAAATTAGTGATCATGAGACGATTCAAGTAAATTTGATGGAAATCAGTAAAAGTAGCCGAACACCAAACAAATATATTGAGGGGATATTTAATTTTAATCAAGATATATTCAATAAGCTGTTACAAGATTCAAAGTGGGATACAACTGGTGATATTGATGAAGTATGCGAAAATATGTATGAAAATATTTATAAGGCCCTAAATGTATTTTACAAGAAAGCAGAGATAAAACCAAAGTCAAATGAATGGTTTCACAAAAATTATAATCTGCGAGTTTTAAAATCAAAAAAGATTGCAGCGAATAAATTAGCAAAGCAAACTGGAAATGAGGAACATTGGAATGAATATAGAGCAACACGAAATCGATATCTTTCATCAATAAGAAAAAGTAAGAGAAACTATTTCATTAGAAAAATAGAAACTGCTTCGTATAATTCGCAAAGAGTATGGAGCGTTTTAAAGGAAATAATGAAAGGAAAACGAGATAGTAGCATAGATCGCATCATAGTTGATAACCATGAATACTGTAACCACAAGGAAATTGCAAATGTTCTAAACAAATTTTATGTCGATAGTATCAAGATCTTAAATGGACAAATTCCAAGCGTACAAGATGATTTAGTCGAGATAAGGGCATCAGCGAAAAGGAAATTCGCTTTGAACCAGATTACATTAGTAGAATTAAAGGATATAATCACAAAAATGTGTGATAAGGGAGATGTACGCGGATTGAAGCCAAGTATGATTTTGAAAGCTATGGATGTTATTGGCGAAAAATTGTTATCAATGTTCAATACTTCTTTAATGGCGGATCAATTCCCTAAATGTATGAAAGAAGCGAATATTATTCCTATTCCAAAAATAAAAAACACAAAATATCCAGAGGATTTTAGACCAATTAATATGCTGGACTGCTGTGAGAAAATCTTAGAAACTATCGCAAAGATACAACTAATCGAATTTTTAAACGTGGAAGGGATATTAACAGAGCAACAATCGGGATATCGTAAGGGATATTCATGTGAATTTGCATTAAACTTAGTATTGAGTAAATGGAAGGAATCGAGAGACAGGGTTGAATATACAATTATAGTATTTTTGGATTTCCAAAGGGCATTCGAAACAATTAATCGAACAATATTGTTGAAAAAGTTAACAGTGATAGGAATTACAAATAACGAATGGAATTGGTTTAAAAGTTATTTGAGTCATAGGAGTCAAAGAACGAAAGTAGTGCATGAAACATCTGATAGATGTACTAATGAGCTTGGTGTTCCTCAAGGATCCGTTTTGGGTGCCATACTATTTATAGTTTATATCAATGATATAGTAAAAAGTCTTAAAAATTGTCATATAAATTTATTTGCGGATGACACCTTGATTTATTATAGTGGAAATACCATTGAAGAAGTTGTTGATAATATTAACGGTGATTTGGAACGAGTACAAAAATGGCTAACTGGAAACAAATTAAAGTTAAATGTTAGCAAGACAAAGTGTATGGTTATTGGTAAAGCAGATCATAATTGTGACATCAGAATTAATCAGAGTAACATTGAGCATGTAGACACTATCAAATATTTAGGGGTAATAATTGATAAGAGGTTGAAATTCAGTGATCATGTGTCTTATATAGGAAGCAAAATAAATCAGAAGATTGGTGTACTGAAGAGATGCCATAGAAATTTAAGCTATTTAAGCAAAAATAGTATATATAAGGCAATAATTGCTCCTCATTTTGAGTATTGTCCATCAGTGCTATTAACATGCAGTAGAGAAGATAAGGAGTACCTCCAAAAACTTCAGAATAAAGCGATGCGAGTCCTGCTAAACGTCCCAAAAACAACAAGTATTCGAAATATGTTGGAAACATTATGTTTTATGAGTGTAAATCAAAGAATAGTATACAATGTATTAATAATTATTTATAGAGTTAAAAACAATTTGGTTCCTAGTTATTTAACAAATTTTATTTCTTATGTGAAAGATAAAACTGATTATAATTTAAGAAATAGGGATCAATTTTTGTTACCATTTTTTAAGAGAACTGAAAATCAAAATTCTTTGTATTATAAGGGAATTGATTTATTTAATAAAATTCCAAGTGATGTTAAAGTTTGCCCTAATATAAATGTATTAAAGAGGTTGTTAGTCAAATTTATAAAAGAAAATGTAGATTAAATTTTCTTAGTTAAATATTAATTGTTAAATTTATTATAATTATGTAAAGCAAATATTGAAAACTAAATACATAGCTTCAAGCTAAATAAATAAATGTAGTAATTATAGAGAATAGACAGGAAACAAACCGAGTTGTATGTTCCATGCGGTAACTTTTTATAAGGATTTGTGCCATCTGTATTAAGTAATTTAAAACTAATATTTTTTTTATTTTCTATCCAGTACACCCATTAGGTGAAAAGTTCATTGAACTTTTGTAAACAAATTTTAGTACAAATATCATATGCTAATTTGAATTTTCTTTTTTTTGTTGTTGTGATGTTTTTTTATGATGGTCATACATAGAACGTCATTTAGAGTTTTATTAAACTTTTTTGTCTTGGTAACGGGTGCAGTATTAATTTCATCATTGAGTAATTTCATCATTTATGGTAAGCTTGGATACATTGATTTGATAGTTTTCCAAAATAATGTAATATATTTGAATTTTGTTTTATTTTTTTTTGTGCGCGAATTAGCTAAAACTTAATTATATTCGACTGGGTGAAATTTAACCTTCTGATAATGAAGGAATAAAAAAAAAATAAAAAAAAAAAAAAAAAAACAAACGAATGGTTGGAAAAAACGTTTCAACCGTGGCTTACTAGCGGGGCCTTAATTATATTGACGTCAACAATACGAATATTACCTATATAGCATTGGCAATTAGACAGACGTCTGTATAACAACAAATGGTGTTTTTTTATAAATACATCAATTACGTTATATAATACTGTGTTTGTGCATCTCCATAGAAGATTTTGAATAATTTGTGGAGTAATCACTCAACAATAATTATTGTTGTATTAATATTTTTGTTCTCACTTACATATTAAGTAAAAAAAAAAATAATTGAATTTATACTAAGTGGTTCATGTAATTTAAAAAAAAAATGCAAATCAAGAAATTAGTATTGTTTAATTAAATTATAATTAAATGTAGAGTAAAGTAATTTCAAGTATTTTTTGATTTTGAGTGATTTTCAGTGTTTAGGTTATTATATACCGGTTATTAAAATCGGATTTTTGCCATCTTTATAACTATTATATACCGTTCCGGAAGCTTAGCACCAACCTGTGAGCGCTCATCGGAGAAAGTGAGGTAAGCGACAAGTGATTATATATATGTATATATTTTTTCTCTATAGACATTTATATTTTCGGTTGTTGTTTAAATAATCAGAAATCACTCAAATTCCTTATGTTGGTAGGAAGTTAATTAAACATTTTTTTTTTTATATTTTATACATTTATATACTTATATGCTTAGTTCTCGAGATTTATATACTTATTTGATTGAATACAAATAATTTTCTTCTTTTTAACCGAATTTACAAATGTTTTCATTTATATCTGAGAATTTGTATATAATTATGTGGTAGAACAAACTCATTCTGTGGTATTGACGGGGTGATGTGAAAGTCTTAATTTGCTATATCCATATTAAATCATTTACTACTAGTCATGGTATGATAATGGTCAAGCAGGTAGTTTGTCTAAACTAAATATCCAGGAGACAAATAACCCTCCCATTATACGGCCGAAGCATATCCATATTGCGTGACGGTCTCCGGATGTTCAGTAACAATTTATAAAATGTCCAACACACTAAATATATTGATTTATACTAATTGAAAATAAACATCGTCATTAGGACGAGGAGACACAAACAGCTCAATTCCCAAAAGGATTGTAAAAAAAAACTATTTCAAAGTCCATTTCGACAAACATTACCGTTTACCCGAATATTAAATTTAATGACTTTGACGCTTAGAACCTTTAAAATATCGTATATGTATATGACTGTGTGTAAGAGATGTGATATGGTTTTATGTACCAAACAATAACATAAGCAAAATTACAGCAACACAAAAATGTATACTCGTGTTCAATTTAAGACTTAAAATTGGATGCCTTTTGGGAGATTTTAAGGATTTGTGTAATACCAGATTTGTACCAAAAAAAAAACAACAACAAAAATATATAAAATGGTTGTGTAATATTGGAAAAACCTTTTTAAATAATGAATTTGAAAATGTTGTTTGTAGAATTCACACATACGTATACACAATGTACACTGTTTATTCAACTAAATTATTTAGAGAGTGTTTATGACGTCCTTGACACCATATACATTATAAAAGTTAAATTTTAATTGAAAAAATAAAAAATAAAATTTAATTTACCAGACAATTGAACATGCTATTATTGCGCGCATACAAGAGAGAAAGAGTACCTGACACTTCCATTCAATGGAAGCTACAACAAAAATATATTAAAATTATTTTTTATTATTTAATAAATAAAAGCAATAAGAGCGCACACATTTTCAAGTGTTAAATTACAAAAATAGCATTTATTATTGTTATTCCCCTTTTGACAAATAATTTATAAAAAAAAACGCATAATTGACACTTAGATTTTTTTTTTGTATTATTTCTCATTTAGAACAAAAAACAAAAAACTTAAATGGGAAAAGACGATATTCAAGAACAAAAAACATCAAAGCTAGAAATAATAATATTCATACTACACTCAATTTACCATTAACATCTCCTTCATATTATGAGCATTCAAAAATAAAAAATTTATGTACGATGATGATGATGATGATGATGATGAAGGGAAAAATGAAAGAAAATTACTCTGTGTGCGGCTCTATTATGGTATTCGATAACAAAGGAAATTGACAATTTTTCACGATTTTCTTATTTTAACTAGAAAAATATTTTTGCATCAACAAGTATTTTGTTGTTGTTTTTGTTGTTGTTATTGTTCGACTATTACATTTTTCTTGTACCGAAAAGTAGAATGAAAAACGGAAAATTATTGAGGAAAAAATGATTTTTATTATGTATATGTGTATGTAAGTGCAAAGTAATTCCATTGAAGGAAAGAACCAAAATGTGGAAATATAATATATAAATCACAGACACAAAAAATAAAAAATGTAAAAGGAAAATTTGAAATATTTTCTTGATGAAAATTAAATGGAAATTATTTATAATGGTTCGGAATATGTTCGGAATTTATGTTGAAAGCAGTTAGTATACTATTAAATATGCAAATGAGATAATATGTACTTAATACTTATGTACAGTCAAATGAAATAGGGGAGCATGTACACCTGTGCTTTATAGGCAGTGTTGACTTGTGCAGTAGATTTAAATCCTAATTAAAATTTGTACTGGTTGCATGTTAGTCGAAATCGGGCGAAAAATCAGATAAATCTTCGATATTCTGCGACGTTTACTATTCGATATTTAGATCTTGTCTACCTAGTCTACCAATTTCATCTAGTAATTTATCTTTATTAAATATAACCCATCGGTTAGCTCGAGGTTGGATACCTCATTAATTTATCTGTCCTAGTTCTAAGGGCTTCGTTCGTCGAAGCCGTCTTACTGGATTTTGGTTGTTCAGCATACGACGCAAATCCGCATTTTCATGTTGACTGAGGCGCTGTACGTGTTTCGTAGCATATTTCCTAATTTCTTCATCGACGAACTCCATTTTCAGATCCTTATAAAGGTTATCATTCCTTATGTACCATGGTGCGTTGACCATACTATGCAAGACTTTATTTTGAAAAGTTTGAATTCTTTTACGTTAGTTTTCTTGATACAGCCCCAACGCTGTATACCATACGTCTGGCCCCAGAACACTCCCTTGTGGAACTCCAGCCGATATTTTCTTTAATTCGGAGTATTCCTCTAGATATGACTTTAAAATCAGGTAAAACTGCTTCGGCAGATCTCTGTCCAGTTTATATTCCAGGCCTCGGTGCCATACTTTGTCGAAAGCTTGAGATACGTCCAAGAAGACACTTGAGCATATTTTTTTATTTTGTAGAGTGTCTCTCTATAAATCCTAATTGGTGAGGAGGAATGAGTTTTTTGACTTCTATTACTGATTTTAACCTCTTGAATAGTAACTTTTCAAATAATTTTGAAATTATAGGAAGAAGGGAAATCGGCTTGTACGATGTTTTCTTGTTTGGCGGCTTGTTAGGTTTTAGAATCATTATCACCTCTGCCACTTTCCACTGGTATGGAACGTATTTTAATCTAAACGCTGCATTGATTACTTGCAGTAATTTTCGTACTCCTTTGTCGGGGAGAGTTTTAACTATAAGTCCAGTGATTGGGTCATAAACAGGGGATTTTTTGAACTTAAGTTGTTTTTAATTTCATCTTTTAGCTCTTGTAGTATTACAGGTGTTTTGTTTAGGTTATCCACTTTATTTACTGAAATTATATTTTCTTCAGCTGTTTGCCTTGGAAGGGGTTGAAATGTGTTTTCAAGATAGTCTGCAAACAATGCAGCTCTTTCTTTGGCACTTCTAACCCAAATTCCATCGCCATTCTTGATAGCAGCTATTTGTACTTTAGGCCTTTTAAGACCTTTAGTCCCTTTCCAAAAGGAATAATTAGTGTCTTTGTTGCCAGAAAGGCCAGCCAGGTATTCATTAAAAGATTTGTTCTTGACTTCTTTGATAAGCATTTTTAATTTGTTGCTTAAATAATTAAGTCGTGATTTGCTTTGTGGTGCTCGATTCCTCTGCCAGATTTCTCGAGCTTTCCGTTTTTCTCTAACCAGATCTTTCACTTCTACTGGGTAGTTGATGTAACTTTCCGTTTGATTACAAGTAGGAGGAGTACTCTGCCATGCTGCTTGCAGAATACTGTTGTTCAGCAGCTCCAATTGAATCTCAAGTTCTGCCGGAGTTTTAATTGGCAATTGTAGTTAAGTATTGTCTTCGACTATTTTCCGGAAGAGATCCCAGTTTGTTTTATTATTTGGAATTTGTTGCAACATCCCATTTGCATTCCAATTGGCGATTCTGAATGTGTTATTCATCTTCAAAGATTAGTACATTATAGAAGTGATTTCATTCACTGTTTCTTGCTTATTTAACTGCTTATTTAGAGCGTCCAGGCTTCTTTCTTGTTTTAGTAGCCTTAAGTTTAATGCTTCTATATTCTTAAATTTTTTTTCAAGATCTAGACTTTGACCGGCTTCCTTGTTACTTACTACTTCCCGCTGTTGTACAATCTGGGAGTATGTTTTTCGGCCTACTATTGCACTTGTTAGTGGTAGTTCTACCACTAAATTTTTAGATATTGTCTTATTATTGAGCATCCCACAGTTTAGCGGGCCTTGTTGTTTTTTATTTCTCAGATTTTGAAGTTCACTGTCTACTTCACGTCCTCTATAATTAGCGGGATGCTCTCCGCTACAGTTTACACATTTTGGAGGCGTAGCTTTTGTGAACCGACAATCTTGGGCGAGATGTTTTCGCGAACATTTCACACATCTAGGCTCTCGTTTGCAATATTTCTGCGTGTGACCATATCCTTGGCATTTCTTACAGTGAGGTATCAAGCCTGTGGATTTTCTTAACGCTTCTATTCGAACTCTCGTGTCTTCCATTATATCCTGCTTTGTACAGGTTGGATGAAGACCTCTGGCCATCACTTTGATCGGACGATCATTTTTGTCCTCGTATGTGTACCATTCCTTGCGGTCATCTGTATGCTTTGAAGCCATGGCTCTATAACTTTCAATATCTGGTGTATTGATTTTCCAAATATTATTGTTCAGTGCTACAACTCTGCATAGTCTAAACACATATAGTACTACCATCATACGAAAAAAATGTTTCACCGGTGAAGTTCCAGACGTCGCGTCGATCACTAGTAAACATTTAGGATAAAACGATAGTAGTCGCCTAAATATATGCAAGAGCAACCAATTAATACAATAAAAACAAAACGACACAATACTTAATAGACATTTGTATTGGTTTTGTATACGTGTACATGTTTTATCCTACTCTAACACATTTCATATTATTGAAATACTGCGTACCAACAAAAATGTGTAAATGTAGTCATTTTTGTTGATTTTGTGTATACAAAATACACCAATACTACTAATTTAGATTAGCGAGGTAGTCGTCATTCACAATTTCGAAAAAAAAATCAACAAAACTGCAATACGCATAGCAAAATAAAAATTCATTCATAATGAAAGATGGATGAAACAATAATATATTGCCAATGTCATTAGGTCATTACATTATTGTAAAAACCGGTTTTGAAGATTATTTTTGACTGCATTATGTGTTAATTGGATGAGAAAAATTTAAGATATAGTTTAAGTGCCATATAAAATCAATGTTTTTTTTTTATTCAGCGGTTCAGTCGGTTTATTAGCCTAATTGGCGATTGGCATGTCTCTGATTTTTGATTGTCCCATAGGTCCAAATGTAGAAAGTTTAAATATCCATAGCAGTTTAATAGCATTTTCGAATAAAATTCAGGCCGATTAGGAATGAACTTGGTTATTTATTAAACTAGAAGAAAAATCTAGAAGAAAAATCTCGTAATACGGGCGTAAATATTACTTCTTTAACTTCCACTAATGTAAATTTGGACATTTTGGCTTAAATATTTATGAACTAAAATTCACTCGAATTGAATAATATTATTCGGTAAATTGCATCCTCAATATGTTTAGAATTAATGATTGAAAAATCGTAGAAGAAAATCTCTCTACATTTTCAGGTAGGAGGAGAAAAGAAAACCACCATTTTTCACTACTTATACAATCAAACAATCAAATAGAAAAAAATTAAAAAAAATCTGCTTTGATTTTTGTGCAAACACTGCACTTTAAGATTACAATCGCCGTATATAATGTAGTAATTGGGCATGCACGATGGAATATGGGCAATTAGGAAGGAACATGAAAATTTCTTAACAGATTATGATGAAATTCGGCATGTACGACGAAAATGAGATTCTAAGATGAGTTTTGGATGAAGTTCTGGAATATGGCCAATTGGGACGGAACTTGGCCATTTTTGATCCGATTTTGATGAAATTCAGCATGTTTGATGGAAATGGGATTCTTAAATGATTTTTAGATAATGTTCATTCGATTTTAATGAAATTCGACACATGCGATAAAAATGGGCTTCTAAAATGATATTAAGAAGGAGTTCTGGAATATGGCCAATTAGAAAGAAACTCGGTTATTTCTTAACCGACTATGATTAAATTCGACATTTACGATGAAAGTGGGATTCTAAAAGGATTTTTAGATGAAGTTCTGGAGAATGGCCAATAAGGAAGGAACTTGGTCATTTCTTATTCGATTTTGATGAAATTCGATGTATACGATGGAAATGGGATTCTAAATTGTTTTTTAGATAAAGTTCTGGAATATGGCCAATTAGAAAGGAACTTGGCCATACTTGATCAGATTTTGATGAAATTCAGCATGTTTGATGGAAATGGGATTCTTAAATGATTTTTAGGTAATGTTCTGGAATACGGCCAATTAGGAAGGAGCTTGGCCATTTCTTATTCGATTTTAATGAAATTCGATACATGCGATAGAAATGGGCTTCTAAAATGATATTAAGAAGGAGTTCTGGAATATGGCTAATTAGAAAGGAACTCGGTTATTTCTTAACCGACTATGATTAAATTCGACATTTACGATGAAAGTGGGATTCTAAAAGGATTTTTAGATGAAGTTCTGGAGAATGGCCAATAAGGAAGGAACTTGGTCATTTCTTAACAGATTATGATGAAATTCGATATATACGATAGAAATGGAATTCTAAAATAATTTTTAGATGGTGTTCTGGAATATGGCTAAGGAGGATGGAACTTGGCCAATTCCTATCAGATTTTGATGAATATCAGCATACACCAGGAAAATTTGATTCTAAAATGATTTTTAGATAAAGATCTGGAAAGTGGCAAATTAGAAGGAACTGGACCATTTTCAATCCGATTTTAATAAAATTGATGGGCCATATTCCACAACTTTATCCAAAAATCATTCAAAAATCACATTTCCATTGCACATGTCAATTTTCACTAAAATCCGTTTAGCAATAGCGAAGTTCCATCATAGTTGGCCATATTCCAGAACTTTACCTAGCAATCATTTTAGAATCCCATTTCCTTAAGTACATATTGATTGGCATCATAATCGATTAAGGAATAGCCAAGTTATATCCTAGTTGGCCTTATTTCAGAACAGTGGATATATTTTAATGTGTTACAGTTCGCTTACAAATAAGGCTTTCTAAACAGAGCATTTTAGAAGGTTTAGAATACCGTTTTCCGTAATAACAAGAGCAAGAGCGAAATAATATTAATAACGATTTTATCCATCAGAGCAGAGCTTATTTGTTTTTTCAATATAGCTCAATAACAAAGAGCGAAAATATGGTAATACAAACGCAATAGCGGAAGAGCAAGAGCCTTATAAATAAAAATAATGCTCCTGCTCTTCAGAGCGATATTTTTTGTTTTACAATATCGCTCCTTATGAAGAGCGTTTTAATATTTTTTATTTTCGCTCTTGAAAAAGATCAAGAGCGAAGAGCGAAATGATATCCCTTTTTAAACGGAATTATAGTATTTCTTTAAAAAATATTCTTTTTAGCAACAGACAGTAACAGTACGGATATCAGTATAATATTGGAACAGGGGATGCTCTTATAGATTTTTTGCACCCTATTTAAGATGGTTTGAATAGTGATAAGAAGGTTACTGGGTTGTTTTTGGATATTACAAAGACTTTTGATACCGTATCATACAAAGCATTACTGTTAAAGTTGAAGCACGCTGGGTTTGGAGGTACTCCCTATGCCCTGCTTGAGTCATGTTTATCTGACCGCACTCGGTGTGTTCCGGTTCACGACGTATTTAGTGACTATTTAACAATAATTGATAGCGGAGTACCGCAAGTATTCAAAAATCAGCTGTAAGAAGTATTAATTTTAAAAACTCGCGCCACCATAGTTTCGAATTATTCAGAATATCTCATATTTTGAATCTGCGAAATCTGTATACACATTTATAAAATTTTAAAATTGTTTACAAAAGAGGCGGTTACACAAAAAAGAAAATAATTAAAAATATAACTCTACCTAACAGTGGGCCGTGTCACGTGCCTTTTACAAAGATTGAGGCTTGTAGAAGATTTTTTTCGTTTATTGGTCCTTATTTATATTTAGTTCACTTTTTTAAGCTTTATGTTATAATAAAATAATTTTATTTGGTTTTTTGCTTCATATTTCATTTTTTATTAATTATTTAATAAAAACCCGACGTTTCGACGGTACATTCTGTCATTCTCAGGGGCACCATTTTTTAAACTGTGAAAGTGTTTTTGATTGAATCGCCAACCATGGAGTTCTAGATGAAATTCTGGAATATGGCCTATTAAGGAGGAACTTCAACTAAAACTCATCTTAGAACCCCATTTCCGTTGTGCATGCCGAATTTCACCATAATATGTTAAGAACTGTTCATGTTCCTTTCTAATAAGCCATTTTCCAGAACTTTACCTATGCAAAATTATTTTATAATTCCATTTCTATAGTGCAGGCTGAATTTGATAATAACCGGTAACCGGTTAAGAAACGCCTAAGTTCCTTCGTAATTGGCCATATTCCAGAAATCATATAAAACCAGTTTTAGAATCCCATTTTCATCTTGCATCCTGAATTTCATCATAATTGGTTAAGTAATAACCAAGTTCATTCCTAATCGGCCTGAATTTGACTTGATAATGCTATTGATGGATAAACTTGTATACGGGATATTTAAACTTTCTACATTCAGGTGCAAGGGCAATCGGAAATCAGAGTTGGACAATCCCTTATTAGTTGTATATTAGTCCTGTGCCGTTATGTAGTTAAACCAGTATATATGTATAAAAAAATCGAAAACCAGGAAATCCCGGTCATACTTTTGATACAGAAATCGAGATCCCAGAATTTCACTTGAGAATTCCTCAATTTCCTATGCGGATTTTATTTAAAGACAACTAACACTAAATAAACTGAAAACCGAGAAATCCCGGAATTTCCCGGTCATACTTCTGGGACCAGTATCCCGTTTGAGGAACCCTAGTTCAGACGTGTGTTCTTTGCATGATTTTTCCTCTAGTATATACATATGTTACATATGTAGGTCAGAAACGAGGAAGAACACGATATTATGAAGAATACTCATCTTTCAAACTGAATTGAACTTGATGCAAAAATATTTGTGATTCATATTGTTGATGCATATTGCAACTATTTCTGAAATCCCGAAAAATTTTAAAATATTTTTGACTAAATAGAAATTTAGTCATTCATATTTTGTAGATTTAATTCGAATTTAAAAATTGAATATTATCGCATTTAATTCGTTTTGAAAATGAATTAAGTTCTCAAGGAATAAATTCGTATTAATCTGCGAATTTAACTACAATATTGTTTATTTGATTCGCTGGTTTAAGAATTATAACGATTTTACGAAAAGTGTTTGCCATTTTTTGCGAAATTCGCCCGGACTGTTGTGTTAATTAATTTTACAAATTATACCTTCACGAAGGGCAATCGATTTAATATTTAATTAAAAATGAATAAATTTGTTTGTGTCGCGGAATTAATTCATAATTGAAATGATGTACCTAACTGCGCGGTGGAATTGTCGCAAAATTAATTAATTTTTTTCGGCGGAATTAATTCACGAGAAATAAATTCAGGGAATCGAGAAAATTCCAGTTGTAATACAAAAAATACAATGTCAAATACAGGATTTTGTCCCACTTGGATTGTGCCCTATTTGGTTTCCGCTTTTTGATTTTTAAAATGATTTGAATGTTGTACCTTTTTTTTTTGTTAACTAATTTCAAACTTTAATTAGATTTTAATTCGGAAGTATGTATGTTTTGCTTTCCATTTTAATAACAATTAGCCCAAAAAATGTAAATAAGATATATGTATTTATATAACTATAATTATGTTGTACATTATAATGCAAAATACAAGAATAATAAAACAATGCATTTGATCAACGCAACGAAAAAAAATTTCCTTGTAGAAAAATATTGTCGGGTTTAGATACCATACGTCCACACGTCCAAATCTCACATTTCAATGTTTTCAAGTTCATGCTTATAACAAACGAATTAAAAAAAATTAAAGTATAATTTTGGAACCATATTTCTTTTTCTTTTAAATCTGGGCGTGAGCAGATTTGGGTTTTGCAATTTTTTTATTAATATTTTGTGCTATTTCATGAACGTTACTTAAAAATACGTTATTACGTTATTTTTAAAATTATTAATTTGAAAATACAAAAGATTAATATGTATACCATTTGGAAGTAGACCTCTATCACCAATGTGAATAATCGTCGGTAAATTAAATTTATGTTTTTGAATTTCACAATTTATCTAAAATAAGTAAAGCAACGTTCATGAAAAGTAAAGTAACCTTCATGACGATAAAAGCCCAAAATAATTTAAAAAAATACATTTTCATAAATTTCTGTATTATGATCAATAAGTAAACTTTTACTCTTTAAAAATTATCTATGTAATATTTAGAAAAAAAATCGAATTCATTAAAAAAATCCTTGGGGACAAAAACATGTGAGATTTAAATGCAAATGCCCCATGTACATATTGTATTTCGATGAACCAATTTTTTTGTTGCTTCCAAAAGTAGCTTCTAACATGTTAACAGCCATCATTTAAAAGCAATTTTAATTTAACGTGCAAAATCAATAAATGGCATTCATTCTGTTAACAAAACGAAACAGAGAAACCGAATTTGAATAATAATGTTTAAACAAAAATAATATTAAAAGCGGTTTTCTTTACAACAAAATAATGGCTGTGAAAATATTTTTAGTTTTCATTCTTTCATTATGGATGTATTTGTTTTGTTCATTGATAAAAATATTACGGTTTTATTTTTTTTTTTTTTTTTTAGATTAATCCGCAACAAAGGAAAGAAATATGGTTTTTGCGTTGGTTGAACGAAAAAGAAAATTTCGACGCAACTACTTTGATTGTCATTTAATAGATAGAAATAATAGATGACATTTAGGCGATTTTGCCTATAAGTTAGGCGAATTTGAAAATAAAAATTTGTTTAAAAATTAAAAACGATATCGGTATCGCCATCTAACACTTCACCGGTGAAGCTACGGTGGTAGTACTATATGTGTTTATACTATGAACTCTGTAATCTTTTGTAGTCACCGATTTCATTAAAGATTGGATAGTACTATATTCAGTTACGCCAATAATGTTGATTGGTGGTGGAGCCTTTTCTTTAATTTTGGTAGGTTGGTTTTCCTGAGCAGGTATATTTTGCTGATTTTGATTTAATACAGCAGTTATTGAAGTGCGGCTTGAAGCTACAATCTCTGGAGAAGATTCTGCCTTCCTTTTTTTTTGCAGGTCTTTTCTTCCTGTTCTTTTTTAAGATCCAGTCAGTTTCTTCTCTTAATTCTTCTTCGTCAGTGTAGTACTCTGTAGCACACTGTTCTTCTGGCTTCTTGGGTTGCAAAGCATTTTTCTCACGGAACTCTGAAGCATATTGTTCCTCAGGTTCCTTTGATTGAAACTTAAGAGATTTTACTTCATTCATTAAATCCGACGTAATTTTTTCAATGTTGCACAGTTGTCTGCGTAGTTCTGCATTTTCTATCTGAACTGTTCTAGCTAATGATGTTGGTGATCTTTTCTACTATGGAACTTCTTCCAAATGGGTCAGAGTTCATCAGCTCTGAAGTATTGCGGTCATTGGATATCGACGAGTGAGAGCCCGCTTGCTCACCCCTCAAAGTCGCCGGCACTGCGTATCCGATTCCTTGCGCCGTAAGGTTATCTCGTTTCGGGTCCCCCATATTGGTTAATATTTTCAGGGAACCACCCTTAGCGGTTTTGGTCCGCGAATGGTATTTTATTTCCTATCTACACCCCGACAAAAAAACCAAATCCCTAGAAATAGTTGCTGGGCGTGCTCGCGACTAAAAGTTGAACGAACGTCAAATACGTCTAACAGAGAGGGAAATAAAACTCACAGAAGCTTTCGATTCTGTTTTATGCTGCTCCAACGACCACTGCCAAAATTTATCAACACGCAAGAAATGTATTTGTCACAAAAAAAAAAAAAAATTAAAAAGCTTTAGGAATACGTATTGGGATATGTGAGTGAGTTCGAAGAGTTCTGGGGAAACGTTATTCCTTCCATTAGTGAAAGAAGAGAAAAACATAGTGGCGGAAGTATAATGGTTTGGGGAGCTTTCAGCTGAAGGAGTGTATGACATTTGACCATCACTGAAACCATAATAAACCGGTTCATTATTTGAACATTTTGAATGATAATTTGTGAATCAGTGCTGAGAAAATTGAACATGGGCAAGATTTTCGCTGCGTGCATGACAAAGCCCCGAAGCATTCCCCAAAGCTGATCAATGAATAGTTATTGTACAATGCAAAGTCAACACTCTCTCATCCTCGTACAATTTTTGATTCAGGAACTATTTGTATGGTTACGTTGATTGAATGTTGAGTATTAAATCGTATAATTTATTTGTTGCGTGTTTATTCTATTGTTCAAAATAAATCCGTTGTCTTTATTTTTATACAATATATATTACGAATTCTGCGGTTCGACTTAACCATCCCCTTTCTTCATTCTGTATATTACTTGTAAATTTGTATCAAAGTTTCTGTAATTATGTTACGTAGAATTTATATGCTGAGCGAATTTTGATTCTGCGTTAATTTTGCCGATTGATTTAACATGCTTCCTAAATCTTTCTTTAAAATATCGGCCCGTTTGGTTTTCGTTATCCTTTTCTTAATTAATTTTTCTAATTTATTATTTGTTTGGTGCGCCAGAGTATAACCAAAATGTTGAAAAATATTTTGGATTTTTTTACTAGTATGACTCCAATGCATATATACCGATATTCCATTTTTCTCTTGTATCCACAATTCATTCTCTCTATTACTGCTGTTTGGTACTCATTTTTGTGAGCGATTTATTTAATTTCCCCAACTTGACTCTGTAGTTTTCTAGTTGTGCGTTTGTGTAGGCTTTCTAAAAATTTGGAAAATATGTTACTGATTTAAATTCTTTATTATTAGGTTCAAAAATTTATAAAATTATCATTTTCAATTTCTAATGTGAATTTTAATTTTGTGTGGATTCTAATTAAGTAATTATTATTAACCTTGCTATTATTGCGATGTTCGTAGAAAATTTGTTCCATCTATTGGTAAATAATTTTATTTAATAAAAATAACCTATAAACGTTCCTTTTTTTTTAAAACTAATAAACGAGTTTATACTAGTGCTTCGAAAAAACAAAATCATTACTATAATAAAAAAAGTCCTTGAATAATTGGCTAGTCGGTGTTTAATTGGTTGGTAAATTTGGATGTTGGCACAAAATTGGTTCCTTCTTTCAAAATAATTTCGGTCGAATAAAAATAAACCTGAAGGGCTAATATACAAATTTTGACTTTTAAAATTAGATTTAGGTAAATAAAATTTAAAAATTTTAGATATTAAGCACTTCCCGATTATTATCTTCAAATAATTCCAATATTTTCATTTCCGCTGGAAGAATATTGCCCCTATTCACAAAATGTAACAACTCTATAGCTGTACTAAAGATTGGTATTCACAAACTATAAGAACTTCGCCACTGTAAGAAAAATATCAAAGTACCCTTTGATAAAACGAAATATCAAAAACTAATTCATAACAAGTCATTCTTGCTTGAAACTTCAAGAAAGCAGAATGAATGAGAATATATTCAGACACTTGCTCGATAGACATACATAGGTAAGTAACCTATTTTTCAAGCAATGGGATTCGATGCGGCCATTTCCGCGAACTAAACCCGAGTTTAACCAGAAAAATAATACACATGTATATGCGTATGTTTGTGTTTTATATTTCGTCAGCCATCTTTTGTACTTAATTCGGCCTTCAGCTTGTCGGCATATGCAAGCTATTTATATTGACTTCCATATAGAACGTAAAGGATTGCCGGTGGCAAGACATTCTTTGACTTTAGCTGCGTACCGTGGTCTTGAGGGATAAGAAATCTTAAGAATCTGAACATTATAATAAAAAAACTTTCTAGTGAAAAGCAAAAACTACAAATTAAATCATCTTGATTTCTTCCAGGTAAATAGATGGTATCGAGAGTAGTATCGAGAGTAGTTATGTGCTCTTGAAATCAAGATATGTTGCTTTACGTCAACAAATTTGTCTCCGTAAACTTACACAGCAAAATTTATGCTTATAGAGTCTCGTTACATTTCATGAATACCATTTTAGTACTAATCGGAAATTTTACGGTTATAGAGCGAATTTTCATTTTGTAAACAGGGGCATAAATACTTTACTTTTTGAGTTATTGTGAAAAAAAAAATTCCATAATTTGAAAAATCATTTCAAAATTGAATCAAACTTTTTTTCAAATCTGGACATTCTAAACAATTCAAACTTCTAGAACCTGTTGTTAGTACTTAAATAAAGTGCATTGTAAATAGATTACGGTTAATTTCAATTCTTGCGGTTAAGACATTTCTTTAATTGCTGATTTTTTCTCCGAAAAAAACGAGATCCCCATTTTATTTTTATCATAACTCTGTAAGTTTCTAAGCTAACGAAAGCTAATTTTAAAGGTCTTTTCAAGTATGTACTTGAAAAAACAGCTAACAAGTTTTTTTTACAAAAATTGGTAGTTTTTCCGTTATTTAATGATGAAAGGTTTGAATTCAGTTTTCGGCGAACAGACAGTCCCTTTCAACGAGGCACAACTCGGTTCGTATTGCATCTAAAGAAATAAAGATTAGCCAATCAATTTGTTTTGGTTCAGCTTTATTTTGGTCCTGAAAGATTTTTGATGAAACGCAAGATTTTCAAGTTATTCGTGAAAAATCGCTTTAAAACATGCATTTTTTAGATAAAAAAATCAACATTTTCAATTGCGAATAACTCGAAAAATATTGATTTTTCGAAAAACTTCATACGATATTTTTTGCTTAGAATTCATCCCTAAAGGATTTTAAACTTTGTATATTAAATGTAATATAGTTAAACCTGATCAGCGGGTCAATTCTCGTTCTATGGAAAAATCGAATAAAAAAATCTTTTCATTTGGTTTCCATCACGTCTTTTTATTTGTATCAATTCACGCAACAACAATATGCGATTCTCGTTGTCCAAATGAAAAAGAATCGGGAATAAACGCTGAGGTGTTTTTATAGTAAGCCACACTGCAATCACACATTTTGTCGAGTTTCGTATATATTTCCGCTAGATGATACAGCAAATGGTGTAAATATTAGTTAAATAAATGATAAAGTAGATTAAAATCGATTATTTTTGTCATGGTGTGTCAAAATATAAAATAAATTGTAAAAATGACCAAATTATTTTTAAAACTTAACTAAATTAATTTTTCGGAGACTTTTTTTTAAATAAACGGAATAGTTTTTAATAAATTAACTTATAAATTAATTTTAAAGTGAATCTTATTAATGCTAAAAATAGAAATTTATTTTTATAAAATTTTATTTCCATATTTATGATGTTCTCACTGCCAAAATGGTCGGTGAGAAAATTTTATTCATATGAAAAGATTTTGACGTCATTTTTTTCTTTTCAATGAACATGAATCGGAAATGTGTATCTCTCGCTGAAAATACTTTTCATTATACTTTTCACGGAATGAAAATTGACCCCCTGGTCTTGATACATTTCACTAACTCTGATTCTAATGTAACTAATGGATTTAATGCCAGACTTTAAAACTCTAATTTTAACGGAAGAAGTGACGCTGGTTCTATTCTACCATGAGAAAATGCAGAATCATTGGTTTTAGATTCAATATATAATTTTTCTATTTTAGTCACTCTAGACAAAGAAACATAATACCAATTGTTGAGGATGATTTTTTAAACGATTTCTTCCAAAGTTCCTCCTTGTCCGCCTTGTCCTCCTACGCCGATTTGTTGGTACTGCATTTGCATCAATGTTTTGTTGTTGAATATATCCACCAGTTTCCTCCTTATTTTAAGACTGATTTTATTATTTGGGAAGTTAACCAAACACGTCTTACATTACAAAAATGATTTTATATAGTAGTCCGCCTGTGTCAAACATACTATTTTTATGACATATTTGTCGAAGTGAGGCTAGTTGTTCTGCATTATTATAGTTTTGTTTTTCGCTTCACCCAGTAATTTGTTGTTGTAACCATTTACAGATTGATTTGAATAGAATAACCTAATACCATGAGGACACAAATCTTTTACTTCTTCAACAGAAAAAAATCGTGACTGAATCAGAGACGAATTATTAGGGCGCTACCAAATGTCCAAGACCTAGTCAATTTTAGAGAACATCTTTTTATTTGAATTTCATTTTTCACTTCAAAGGAAATGTAAACCGTAGATTTTCGAATTTTGTGGCTCTGAATTTGTGGGCTATAGTTCAGTTGATTTTCAAAAAAATTGAATTTTTCACGAAACGTGCAGAAACATTCGACCGATCCAAATGGCCGTTTGTATGACAATTACAGGTCTCAACGCTAATTGATAGAGGTATCAATTATCGAAATCGGATCACATTTGCAGATTTTCGAATTTTGAGGCGCTGAATTTGTGGGCTATAGTTCAGTTGATTTTCAAAAAAATTGAATTTTTCACGAAACGTGTAGAAATATTCAACCGATCCAAATAGCCGTTTGTATGACAATTACAGGTCTCAACGCCTATTGATAGAGGTATCAATCATCGAAATCGGAGCACATTTGCAGATTTTCGAATTTTGTGGCGCTGAATTTGTGGGCTATAGTTCAGTTGATTTTCAAAAAAATTGAATTTTCCACGAAACGTGTAGAAATATTCGACCGATCCAAATAGTCGTTTGTATGACATTTACAGGTCTCAACGCCTATTGATAGAGGTATCAATCATCGAAATCGGAGCACATTTGCCGATTTTCGAATTTTGAGGCGCTGAATTTGTGGGCTATAGTTCAGTTGATTTTCAAAAAAATTGAGTTTTCCACGAAACGTGTAAAAATATTCGACCGATCCAAATAGCCGTTTGTATGCCATTTACAGGCCTCAACGCCTATTGATAGAGGTATCAATCATCGAAATCGGAGCACATTTGCCGATTTTCGAATTTTGAGGCGCTGAATTTGTGGGCTATAGTTCAGTTGATTTTCAAAAAAATTGAATTTTCTACGAAACGTGTAAAAATATTCGACCGATCCAAATAGCCGTTTGTATGACAATTACAGGTCTCAACGCCAATTGATAGAGGTATCAATTATCGAAATCGGATCACATTTGCAGATTTTCGAATTTTGTGGCTCTGAATTTGTGGGCTATAGTTCAGTTGATTTTCATAAAAATTGAATTTTTCACGAAACGTGTAGAAATATTTGACCGATCCAAATGGCCGTTTGTATGACAATTACAGGTCTCAACGCCTATTGATAGAGGTATCAATCATCGAAATCGGAGCACATTTGCCGATTTTCGAATTTTGAGGCGCTGAATTTGTGGGCTATAGGTCAGTTGATTTTCAAAAAAATTGAATTTTCTACGAAACGTGTAAAAATATTCGACCGATCCAAATAGCCGTTTGTATGACATTTACAGGCCTCAACACGTTTTGATAGAGGTATCAATCATCGAAATCGGAGCACATTTGCCGATTTTCGAATTTTGAGGCGCTGAATTTGTGGGCTATAGGTCAGTTGATTTTCAAAAAAATTGAATTTTCTACGAAACGTGTAAAAATATTCGACCGATCCAAATAGCCGTTTGTATGACATTTACAGGCCTCAACGCCTATTGATAGAGGTATCAATCATCGAAATCGGAGCACATTTGCCGATTTTCGAATAATGAGGCGCTGAATTTGTGGGCTATAGTTCAGTTGATTTTCAAAAAAATTGAATTTTCTACGAAACATGTAAAAATATTCGACCGATCCAAATAGCCGTTTGTATGACATTTACAGTCCTCAACGCCTATTGATAGATGTATCAATCATTGAAATCGGATCACATTTGCAGATTTTCGAATTTTGTGGCTCTGAATTTGTGGGCTATAGTTCAGTTGATTTTCAAAAAAATTGAATTTTTCACGAAACGTGTAGAAATATTCAACCGATCCAAATGGCCGTTTGTATGACAATTACAGGTCTCAACGCCAATTGACAGAGGTATCAATATTATCGAAATTGGATTACATTTGCAGATTTTCGAATTTAGTGGCTCTGAATTTGTGGGCTATAGTTCAGTTGATTTTCAAAAAAATTGAATTTTTCACGAAACGTGTAAAAATATTCGATCGATCCAAATAGCCGTTTGAATGACATTTACAGGCCTCAACGCCTATTGATAGAGGTATCAATCATCGAAATCGGATCACATTTGCAGATTTTCGAATTTTGTGGCGCTGAATTTGTGGGCTATAGTTCAGTTGATTTTCAAAAAAATTGAATTTTCCACGAAACGTGTAGAAATATTCGACCGATCCAAATAGCCGTTTGTATGACAATTACAGGTCTCAACGCCTATTGATTGAGGTATCAATGCTAGTACGCATTTTCACAATCATCCGGTGTTCTCATTTTATTCATTGTATCGTCTCCGATCGTCGAAATCACTAATTGTTTTCGTTTCTGGAATTAATTGCCTCTCTTTCTAAATGCTGTTCGAACTTCATGTCTTGTATTTTCTCTAGAATTTCATGGTGTCGAATGTACTGGTTTTAAAACAGAAGATGACTCTGCACTGGGAAATTTTTTTTAGTTCCTACAAAGGCGCCTAATATTTTTAGCTTAGGGCGCCTAAATATATAAGAACGACCCTGACTGTATTAAGTTGGTTTTTTATGATTTTCAAATGTTGATCTTCCATTTTTAAAGCCGGTCGTTGATTTGTTCCATTGGGCTTGTTCTTAATGCTAGAAATACGTTAAGCAATTTTACAAATAAAATAAATTAAAAAAATTCACTTACTAGAATGTTCTTTATCTGAATATCTGATATTTCCAAATTTTCACCTGTGATCTCCGTTGATGTAGTTGGTATAACTTTATTAATGTTTAAAAAATGTTCCGTGTGCACGGAAAGCGGTCCTTTTTTTACTTCTCAAATTCATCGCGCTGTGCGCAAACTTTTTCAAATTTAAGAAGTTTCAATTCAAATAAATGTTACTGAAAATTATTGTTTTTAATTTATCTAAATGCATTATGCATTTCGCATGTTTAATGACACAATCCGGAAAAGGAAAATACTAAACTAACCCATCTCGATCTTGCTTTTTAAATTTTCTCTGAATGTGCACTGACATAAAAAGTCCCCACTATCGGACAACACATCGTATAGGATCAATGACAACCGATCATCTTGAGTTGCTGCTCTATACTAAAGAAAACAAACAAAATCATTTTTGTGTAAGTAATCGATTAACATCTTCTATTATCGATGCCCTAATAGATTTGTTCAACACCTTTGATGCAAGAAATGGGGGCCAATGAGAGTTTATAGGGCATAGAGGAAGTACGTAAAAAAATAATAAAGCGAAAATTACCCGTGGTTAACAAAGAAATAAAACGTTAAATTTATTCGCTGCATTTTAATAAACAACTGATGATTTTTAAAACTTTCAGTAGCTATGATTCAGAGATTGTGTGAAATTTCGCGACAAGTATACCCTCCCAATCATTATCACAGCGGAAAATGACATCGGTTGCCTTTTGAAATCTCCTTTTCGAAAATGATATTTTCCGCGTTACAATTTCTACTGAGAGGCTATTGTGTTTTCCTTTTATATATACAATCAAGCTCACCCTTGTAACAAAGTTATGCGACAAAAAAAAATTCACCAAACCGCACAAAGCGGTGATATTTTCCAATAACAATAATACAATTTTTTTTTTCTTCATTTCTTCACAGTCTCACTACGATGGTATATAGGGTACGTACATACATTTACTTGTATTACCATTTTGTTTGCGGGAGATACCGAACAAAAAAAAAATTGGATATTGTATTAATAATAAAGAAATGGGTAGAAAAGAACTAGATTTTCATTTTAAATTTTTGCTCTTTTTTGTTGTTGTTGTTTGTTTATTGTGTTTTCCTCCATTTTTCCAGTTAATTTTCCAGACTAGTTTTTCTCATCCAGCAGCGCATTTTTTTTTGTTGTGTTTTTTGATAAAAACAAATATCAATTTGTATTTAAGTATCCAAACAACTTTACATTTTGCTGTTAGGTTAAAAACTAAATTTCTCTTAGGCTATATTTCGTTTTACGTTTGTAATGGATTTTGATGATGATGCGGCTGTTGTTGTTGCTATTTTTTTTTTGTTGTATATAGATGAAAATGAGCATACTTAAACTATAAAGCATTTTCATCATACACAAAATCATACGAGCATCGTACATACGTACGGTATATTATGTATTGGTACTATATACACATAAGATACAAAAGAATTGAATTTTCCGTTTTCAATTGGCCTTTGGCATTTTCATCGTACATAAGTATATTCATGAGAGAGTTTGTGTGGCGTAACACAACATAAGATGTACTTTACTTAGAAGGGAAGAGGGGAGGGGAATCATTAAACATTAATAATTTTTACATAATATTCTTATAATATACTTTTTACGAAACAAAATTGATACCTAACATGTCCTCTTTTCTTTAAAATCAGAAGCCAAAATGAGAGCAACCAGAGGATATTTTCATTAAAAATAAGATACGGAAAATGACCTGCAATACAGAAGAGCTGGCTGCAAAAATAGTGAGCTTCTCTATTGAAGCAATAAACAAGAATAAACTCACCACACTCATGCCCAGTTGCACAAATAAAGAGGCAACAGCCAGTTAAGAAATACTTCATCTTTTTCTTCATATATGAAAATACGATTTGTTTCATAATACAAAATCAATGCAAGCTGATTATTTTTCTTTTTTACTTGAACATTGTAACTGGAGAATTAAATATTTGACTACCAGAAGCGAATAAGAAAAGGCAGCTAATTACGTTACGTTTCTACCTTTCCAGAAATGTTCATTATTCTACAATAATTCTCAAAATAACTATACTTTCCATAACACACTTTTTCACTATTCACTCTTATTTATCACAATTCAACACAACATTCTCCTAAATGTTGATCATGGCAAAAAAACATTTAGTAAAAATTAGGCTATAAAGCCTTGTTCAGACTATGTTAGTAATTTCGTCGAGTAGCGAGTATTTTAGTAACTAAAATCGATGAACTGACCAAAAAACGTTTGCACTACAGTCGAGTAAAAGTTACAAGTGAGAAGTGAGTGAGCAATGTTTCGAAATGAAGAGAATACGCAACGAACTAAATAGACAACCATGTTCTATATATTTCGTTGTTTCTTCGCTCCAATGAGACGACATCTTTACGGCAACTAATGAACTCGACTAAATCAACATGTTCGCACTTGGTTTATTTTTTTTTTTTTTTTTTTTATTATGATTTGTTTTGGAGGTTCTGGGTGAAAGAGGGAAACAGGAGGCTATAATGGCCTCCGCCTACTTTCCTGGAGACTCGGAAATGATACCTCCTCTCGAAGTTAGGCGGCTCATAGCTCATTGCCAGCGCAATGGGCTGGCTTACCTAATAGGATGCGATGCAAATGCGCACCACACGGTGTGGGGCAGCACGAACATCAATAATAGGGGTGAGTACCTTTTTGAGTATATAATTACTAACAATGTAGATATTGTCAATAGGGGAAGGAAACCTACTTTCATAAATGCGATTAGGCAGGAGGTCCTAGATTTGACCCTCGCTAGTCCGCATTTTAGTCATTTTGTTAAAAATTGGCATGTGTCTGAAGAGGCCTCCTTATCGGATCACTTGCACATCAGATTCGATTTGGCGGCCGAGGCCATGCAGCGGCAGGAGATAAGAATTCCAAAACTGACCGATTGGGACTCCTATAGAGTTTCACTCGAATCAGAAATGCCCTCGGTAATGGGGAACATAGAGTCTCCAGAGGGCTTGGAATTCTGTTCAAACCAGCTGCATAATTCTATACACTCGGCTTACGAAAACAGCTGCCCAGTTAAGCGAAGAGAGTCCATTAAGTTGGTCCCTTGGTGGAACGGGGCGCTGAGTAAGCTGAGGAAAAAATCTAGAAGGTTATTCAATAAGGCTAAACGCACCGGGGAATGGGGCGAGTATAGGATGGCCTTAACGGAATATAATCTGGAATTAAGAAGATCCAAAAGGGCTACCTGGAGAAACTTCTGTGAGGGAATCATTGAATTACCCTCTGCAGCTCGTCTCCAGAAAGTCCTTGCTAGGGATCACTCAAATGGTTTGGGGCTTCTTCAGAAGCAAAACGGGATGTTCACTGAAAACCGGAAGGAAACCCTGGAGTTACTATTAGGTACCCACTTTCCGGACTCAATAGTGGTAGGTACCCAGGAGGACCCGCATGACCCTTCAAGTGAGGTAGACTATTCACCCCACAGTAGGATCTGGAGCCTCTCTGGAAAAATGTTCACACCCAGCAAGGTGAGATGGGCTATTGGCTCTTTCAAACCGTTCAAATCTGCTGGAGGGGATGGTATCTTTCCGGCTTTACTTCAAAAAGGTATTGAGGAAATACTCCCCAGCTTGGTCCAGTTGTTTCGGGCAAGTTATGCTTTTAACTATATTCCGAAACTATGGAGGAAAGTAAATGTGGTCTTTATACCAAAGGGAGGGGGTCGTCTGGACACCCAGCCCAAGGCTTATCGGCCAATTAGCCTGACATCGTTTCTATTGAAGACGATGGAAAAAATCCTGGATAATCAAATAAGAAATGAAATCCTTGTAAATAACCCACTGCATCGGAACCAGTTTGCTTATCAAGCTGGCAAATCAACTGTGATGGCTCTTAGTGGTCTAGTCACGAAGATTGAAAGAGCGGTGGCTTTTAAGGAAATTGCCCTGTGTGCCTTTGTGGACATTGAGGGGGCATTTGACAATACCTCCTATGGTTCAATAGAGAGGGCAGCCATGGAGAAGGGGGTTCCGCCGTCTACAACTAGGTGGATCCGCTCCATGCTGAAATATCGCGATATTACAGCCACATTAGGTGGCGAGTCAGTAACCATCACGGCCGTAAAGGGCTGTCCCCAAGGAGGTGTACTGTCTCCTCTTTTATGGTCATTGGTTATTGATAGACTACTGGTTCTCCTGAATAGCCATGGGTTTGATGTCCAGGGCTATGCGGATGACGTGGCTATCGTGATTAGAGGCAGGTTTGATGAGATCATCTCTGATCTCATGCAAAATGCACTCAACTTGATATGGCAGTGGTGTGTCAAGGAAGGACTTAGTGTCAATCCAAACAAAACTGTCATTGTCCCTTTTACGAGGAGGAGAAAGCTCTCGCTTGTAGCTCCCTCGTTAAACGGTACTATTGTTGCCTTTTCCAAAGAGGTTAAATATCTAGGGGTTATCCTGGATCATAAACTGAACTGGGAACAACATATACAAAAAATTCAAAATAGAGCCACAAAGGCTTTTTGGGCCTGTCAGAGACTCTATGGACGTACTTGGGGACTACAACCAAAAATGATCTACTGGTCATTTCTAACAATTATTAGGCCTATGATCACTTACGCATCGCTAGTGTGGTGGCCTAAAACTCAACAAAGGACAGCGCAAACTTTATTAAATAAGGTTCAGCCTGTGGCCTGCATTGGGGTTACGGGCTCAATGAAAACATGTCCGACCGCAGCAATGGAGACACTCCTAGGACTAACTCCATTGCATCTGCATATAAAAAAGGATGCTGCTACTATGGCCCTTAAGATGCAGGCGGAGGGTAACATCAAACCAGGCAATATGGTGGGCCATCTGGAGATCCTTAAGGAGTTTCAGACAGATCCCACTATAGGAATGCCTTCCGACTGTATGCCAGCCAAACTGGATTTCCACAAACCCTTTTGTGTTAGATTACCTGACCGGGAGGAGTGGAGTACCGGGGGACCATCCTTTGAGCGAGGGTCATTGGTGTGGTTTACAAATGGATCAAAAACGGAAGATGGGGCGGGGGTAGGAATACATGGGAGTGGAGTATCACTCTCGAAGTCCTTGGGTACCAATGCAACCGTCTTTCAAGCAGAAGTGCATGCTATAGAACTTTGTGCTAGGATAGGCATATCTAAAGGCCTAAACGACGCAAAGGTTTATATCGTATCAGACAGCCAATCGGCCTTAAAGGCTCTTAGGTCTTTTACCATTGAGTCAAGGCTGGTATGGGATTGTCTGAAGGTTATTAAATTGCTGGCTAGCTCAAATAAGGTAACACTTGTTTGGGTGCCAGGTCACACTGGAATTGTGGGAAACGAGGCAGCTGATGTCCTCGCCCGCGAGGGATCTGCCTTTCCATTAATTGGACCAGAGCCCTTCTGCGGCGTCTCTAAGGGGCACCTTAGGGCAGCAGTTAAACGCTGGGAGGATGTGCAAAAGTCCTCTTACTGGCGTGGAATTCCAGGTTTGCGACAGGCGAAGGAATTTATTTCACCTTCGTCGGCCAGGGCCAAGGAATGTCTTGTATTTAGGAAACCTGAGTTGAGGCTGCTTACCGGCTTCCTCACAGGTCACATCCCATTAAGGTATCACCTAAAGAAAATGGGCCTAAGTTCGACGGATAGATGTCGCTTCTGTGACATGGAAGCGGAATCAGCGGAACATGTTCTGTGCCATTGCCCAGCCATTTTCTGCAAAAGGTTACAGCATCTAGGAGGGAGAGTAATGAGCCCGGATGGTATGCATCATATACCGGCCGGCAGTATTGTCAGGTTCATTAAGAGCCTGAATATTGACTGGACGGCTCATTAAGTAGGGTCCATGCATAAAAGATCTTTTAGGTCGCAGTGCGGGGTGGCTTGAACGCCCACATGGCCCTCAACTAATAATAATAATAATAATTATGATTTGTTTTAAAGAGTAGTCGGGGCTTTACTCGACTAAAAAAAATAGAATAAATTGGATCGACTCGACTAAATCATTTACTAATCAACTCGACTAAAATTTTGTTGTTCAGACACAGTTAGTTACTAAAATACTCGCTACTCGACTAAACTATTAATGTAGTCTGAACAAGGCTTTAGTAACTACTTACTACTAATCCGACATAGATGTCTTGAGAAGGAACTTGAGAAACGGGGTTTGGGCTTTGATGCTAATAAAGGTTCTTTACAAGCGCAACTACGTCAGGCCAAGGAGAACGAAGGGTTAAACGCGTAGAGCAGAAAGAAGATGATAAACAACCGTTAGTTGAAAGGACACAATTACCATCTGGAAGTTCGATTTGTCGCAGTTAATGGCTGCTATGAACCAGATCATGGAATAATAGCACAACAAGAAGAGCGGTGAACCCAAATAATGGAATAACAAAACGAGCGATAATTGGAGAAAATAAACCAGTGAAACTAAGAAAAGAGACAATAAATGGAGAAAATTGAATTGAATGGACGAGTAACTTCTCAAATTATCTACTAACATACATCTCAAAGCAGAGAAGTTGCAAACGGAGATTCAACAGTTTGAACAAAAATTAGAATCGAAGGTTCAACAGGTTGAAGTGAAATTACAACTGGAGTTTAATCGTTTCGAGAAAGAGCTGATTAATTTCAAGGTAAGTGGAACAACGACGCAAGTGGTTCAGATCGTCCACTCGATTAAATTAAAGCCACCAACATTCGACGGAACAACATCTTTCGGATTTTTCAAATTTCAATTTGAAACTGTTGCTAATGAAAATCATTGTAACGATAAAATCTTGTTACAGCTCTAATAGTGGCGCTTAAAGGTGAATCAGTTTACAAACCATTCCGGAAAAAAAAAACGCAACAGCTATCTTGAAATTATAAAGGCGCGGGAAATATCAAAAGGGAGGAGAATCGCTACAGGAATTTTCATATGCAATCGAGTGACTAAGGAGGTCGAAAGTTTCGTTATTGTATTAGTGACTGGTGAAAAATAAAAATGCAAAACTAGAAAAAACAGACATGATTGTGATGATTTAAGTTCAACAAAACATTTAAAGGGGTACTTTATAATAGTAACGCACAATACAATTAGAAGAATGGGGAAATGGAAATGTGGCCTACCATCTTAAGTGTCGGGCTTATCGGTGTATGCGACAACGAACAAGTGAACGGGTTAAAATAAGGTTAGTGGTCATTAATGTCTGTGCGTGTGTTCATTAGGGCATCTAATTCCGGAATTTTGAATTCCGGTATTCCGGAATGCCGGCCGATAAATTTATAATGGGTTTAAAGTCAAGTTCAATTCAACAAGAGTTATTAAGTAAAGCAGATGACAGTTTTTTTACGTATTGTGAATTAGCCCTAAATATGGAGATATTGGCAAAGGAGACAAAAGCCATTCGTAAGTCGTCACAATAACAATTATCGATCAACAGTTATAGCCAAAGTCAGTCGAAGGCTATTCAATCAATAAACAATCAACGAAATAGTAGTCAGTCTAGAAGTCAAGGTCAATCAAACAATAGAAACAGAAGTCCGAGTCTAAATTCAAGTCGCAGTTCGACTAATAAGAGAAAAATCGTATAGTAAGCATCTTTGTTCAAGATGAGGAGCAAAGAATCATAATCCAAGTCAATGTCCAGCTAAACAATGCAGGTGCTACAATTGTAATATGTATGGGCAATGGTCATACATCATTTGTTTGCAGAAACAAAGTGAAAATTATCAATGCTTTCAAACAAGTGGATCATCCATGCATAATGTAGTTAAAAATAGAAGATAAACTCATGGCAATGGAAGTTGATACTGGCGCTTGTGTTAACGTAATTTCAACAGACAAGTACCATAAAGCATTTAGTCATTTAGAAATTCAACGTTATATTAATCAATTTGCTACTGTTACAGGTGAATCAATTAAGATTCTTGGGAAAATACTTGTAACGGTCGAGCATATTTATGAGAAGTACAAACAAATTCATCTTGGTTGAATGTTTTAATGAATTGGTCGTAATAGATGCAATAAAAGATTTTAAACCATTAATTGGACGGTCTTGGTTGAATGTTTCAAAGCCGGGATGGAAACAATTTTTTGAGGAGTCAAGCTTTCGGACACAAACGGTAAATACAATTATGAACCATTTAAATAAAAATATTTTTTTGCAATATCCTAATGTTATAGTAAATCCTGAGTATGACCATCCGATTGAAAATTATAGCGTAGAGATTTTATTGGAAGATGAAGAAGTAAAGCCTAGATTACATTGTGCTATTCAGTACCTTTTAAAATTAGAGTAGAAGACGCAAAAGAACTAGAACGGTTATTAAAAAGAACATCATTGAACCTGTTAAATATGCTCAGTGGGCAAGTCCAATAGTTGTGGTAGTGAAACCTCAAAGCATTATCCAATTCGAAGGATTGATGACATTTTTGCTAGTTTAGCTAAATGTACTTATTTCTGTGTGATTGATCTAACTGGGGCCTACCAACAACTTATAGTGTAACAATCTTCTCGTGAGTTACTCACAATAAACACACATAAGGTGTTGTTCCGTTATACTCGTTTATCTTTTGGTCTCAAAACTGGTTCAGCTATCTTCCAGTCGATTATGGATCAAATAACATCAGGTCTTAATAATGTGCCTTGCTATCTTGATGATATTTTAATTGGTGGTAAAACCAAGTATGATTGTTAAACTAATCTTCACAAAGTATTAAATCGCTTGAACAAATACAAAGTGAAAATAAATTTAGAGAAATCTAAATTATTAGAGCAAAAGATTAGTTATCTAGGTCACGTAATTTCAGAACAAGGCATTAGTCCAAACCTCGAAAAAACTACAGCTATAGTAAACGCTTCCGGGTCAGTTACAAGCATATCTTGGGTTGCTAAACTATTATGGAAAATTTATCCCTAACTTTTCTATAGAGTTGCGTGATTTATATCACTTATTGAAAAAGGATGTGAAATTCCCAGTGGACAGAATCTAGTCAAAAATGTTTTAAAAATTGAAAACAATTAATCCTCCATAATAATTTGCTAGAAATGTATGATGCTGAATAACCCAAGGTCATTGTGGGAGTGGGTTTAGTTTTATCACACATAGTAAATGGTCAAGAAAAACCAGTATTTTTTGCGTCTAGTACATTGTCACCCGCAGGGCAAAATTATTCGTAGCTTCATAGAGAAGCACTGGCAATAATATATGCGGTTTAAAAGAATCATAAATCTATTTTTGGATTACCATTCAAAATATATAGCGATCATCCAGCCTTAAGAAAAATATTCAATCCGAAAAAAACTACACCATCAGTGGCAGCATAGCAAGATTGCAGAGATGAGCAGTCATATTGTCCATGTTTGGTTACCAAATTGAATATCGACCTGGGAATAAAATGGGAAACGTTGACGCCTTATCGCGTTTACCCAATCAGTCATCAACGAATATTGAAGCAGATTCAGTAAGTTATTTCTGCTGCAGTTAATTTTTCTGATAAATTTCCTATTAACTTCGAGAAAGTAGAGGAGGCAACGAAAACTGATAAAATATTAAGTCAAGTTTACGAATCGGTGAAGTATAGTTGACCCAATAGAATCACGGAAATACCTAAGTAGTGAAGTTAAAGAATACTACGGTAAAATATTATACCTATCTTGTGAAAATAATTGTCTGTTGTATATGAGTAGAGTAATAATTCCAGAGTCTCTTAAATTTGATGTGTTAAAGTTGTTACATGAGAATCATTTAGGCATCGTGAAAATCAAAATGAGGGCAAGGTCATATGGGTGGTGGCTAGGAATTGATAAAGATGTAAAGAAATTAGTAAGTGAATGTATAGTATGCCAACAAACACAGAACAGCAAAAAAGAAGTCATAGACAAATAATCTCTCAAATATACCTTTCTACTGATCATACATGTGTACAGTAAATATTTAGATGTAACAATGATGAATGAAACAAACGCAACTAGTTTAATTGATAAATTGGTAAAATTATTTTTGATTTTTGGTTTACCCATTACAATTGTTTCCGACAATGGCCTTCCATTTGATTCAAAGGAATTTACAAATTTTGCAAAAAAACATAACATCTGTTTATTGAAGTATCCTCGTTTTAATCCATAATCGAATGGTCTCGCCGAACGAAATGTACAGTCAATTAAAAACGTATTATACAAAACATTGTTGGATCTGGAATTAAAAAATTTAACCATCGAACAAAGCATTAACAAGGTTTCATTGTATCATCGTAATATACCATCCATTAGTACATCTAAAAGTCCGTCGGAATTAATTTTTGCATTTATCCAAGAATATTAATTGCTTTACTTCACAGCAAAACAATTTTTAGTTTAAATTGTAACAGTAAGAAAAAATCAAAAATTTGTGAAAATAATGATACTTTGAACAATAAGCTACATAGATAAATCTTACTATAAAAAATTTAAAACAGGAGAAAAAATAATGTTCTTAAGCAAATTTGGTAATATCTAAAGTGAATACCGGCGCGCATTTTAAAGAAAGTTAGTCCGGTAACCTACATCATACAGCTAATTAACTACACCGGTTTTGCCATCAAAATAAACTACGGCTGTCTACACTACAGGACTAATATCACCCTGGAAACCCAATTGATACAAATGGAAATAATAAAGAGTTAGAGGCTCAGTCTAATGAGACAGTACCAGAACAGTACAACAAAATGCGATCGTTATTAATTGTAACCATCAATCTATTAAAAACGGGGAAAGGTGTAATGTATTATTTTTATATAAAGTTAAATACTTGTATTGGTATAAAATATGAAGGCTGTTATATTTAATAAAGTTAAGGCCAATCTTTGTGAGTTGGTCAACAAACTGTGTTTTATTATTCAAAGACAAAACACACACTAATTTAAGTAAATTCACCATAATTTTGTGTAATTATGGTCTGGCTTGTAGATACTAAAAAAATATATACCAGGGAAACTTCTCTAAAGTCACTATTCAAGGGACCCAGAAATGTTGGCCAACCTTTGGAGGTGGTTAGTTTAAGGAATAAAACAACCGAAACATTTGAAAATCCAAAGTCAGGCTAAAAATAAAAATTTCCTACAATTATACCAAAATATTATAGGTAATATTTCAGAGAGTGGCAAAAAGTGGTCAATTTAGGGAGCTGATCAAAATATAGAGGAGCTACTTTTGGAAATTTTAGAGTATTTCACTTTTCCGTTCACCATGATATGACACCTAATAAACGGATTACGGAACAATAAATGCTCGTTCCTGAAAATTACCTGATGCATTTACATATTAAATTTAATTCGTCTCTAAAATACACCTGCCAAGTATGTGTTGAGTTGTTTCTTAGTTTATAAACTGAAAAAATATATTTAGTACATAATAACTATACAGCTCCGTATAAAGCGATAAAGAAACGAGTCTGACACAGAACAAATTCAGAAAACATTTAGTTTTGTTAGTTCATTAGCTGACAAATATCAAAAATCGTGATATACCTTATTGCGTTTCAAAAAGGACTTTAATTTTGGGACGATGGTAGTACCTTATGAGACTAAAAGAGCGTATTTAGCAGCGGAAAATATCGCCATCAAAATTGTAGCCTAAATAATGCAAGCCTCGATGCGTCAAGTTTAATGAGAAAAACCACAAAAACAGGAGTAATTTAATTTCAATCATTGCCAATTAAATCTCGGTTTAAATATGTTTCCGAATTTTTTTTTCAGATTCATTTTATAACGAGCGAGTAGGTAGTATTTAATTAGTTAGAATAAAAATGGAGAGAATCCATATTATTTTCTTGTGCCGTGGCTTTTATTACAATAAAACTAATAAGTTATGCAGTAGAGTAGTTAAAATATATGGAACTGATGATGGATGAATATCCGAAACCGGTCTTCCATTATCAAAATTTATAAGATTATTACATTAAGAAAGAGAATATTTTTAACAACAATTTATTTTTTCATATTTTAAATTAGTTTTAATTTATTTTAAATTTTAATAAAAATTGTGAAAAGTTTTAATTGTGAATAACTTATTAGTATTTAATTGCAACTGCGATTTAGTATCGTTAGTTAATCTGGGAAGTCCTATCGCAGCGTTTAAACTGCGATATAAATGGTTCCAATAAGGGTGAAGGGAATAAATTCTGTGCCATTCCAACTAACCTAACCTAACTCACTGAATTTTTAGGCTTTATAGATTTCATAGAATTTATAAGATTTACAGAAATTATTGAATTTATTTTACATTTATCATGATCTACAGCGGCGGCTCGAGGATTTTTCTACAAGCTCAGCGCCCTATAGCAAGCTTTAATATGGCGCCTTTTAGGAAAAAAATTCGGCTTAAAAATGTAAAAAGTAAAGGCCAAAAACGATTAAATAAAACAAATTATTTGATTGAATTCAACATTTTCCTTTTTACAGTTTTACATGCATATTATATACATTTAAATATTTACTTTTCTTGCTTTCAAATTTGCGAAACCTTTTATTAAATTGGATATATCGAGACTGCCCGATATTTCTACCTCAATTGTCAAAGTTGCCAATCTAGTGAGCCGATCCTGGGTCATTGCCGTTGTTAGACAGTTTTTTTATAATTTTTAACTTTAATCCTTTCTGCACTAGCAACCGATACCGGTAAAGTTAGCATTTTCCGTAAAACAAGGAAAAATCTAGTGTTGTACTATTTTTGAAATGTCTGCAAAGAGATCGGAGCTCAACGAACAAGTCATTTGCATCTATATTTTTTGAATTATTGTGGCATAAAGCTGCTTCAATTCCATTACATGCTTTCCTAATATTTTCGGATAATATTCATTTATTAAGTTATGTAAATTGTATAGAATTGGTTTTGTAGCTATTTTTCTTATGGTAGCTACCTATTACATTAAAAAATAGCATTTATATGTATATGTAGACTGCAGTACAATTATACAGATATATGACACTGTTAAATTTTATCTAGCTGAATAAACATATTTGCTGAATAGCGAGCCAATTATTTTATTTGGAAATCAGGGGAGATCCCAGAAGGTGATCGGTGATTATTGTTATGGTGATAGTAAAAAGTGATCAACACAGGGCTGATCACCTAAAAAATTGGTATTTTATAAAGTGATCACTAAAAATGGAAGTAAAAATACTAAATGTGTTATGTAGGGCAATAAAAAAATTTGAAACGTCAATAAAATATCAACTTTTTGTGGGTAATTGAAATTTATATTTATAAGGCTTTTAACAACATTTGGTTGAAATGAAGATATTAATGGACCTCATTCGAAAGAATTATTAATGTATCTCATTCGGCATATCAGCGTGGGGAGGAACAGCTGAGAGACAGGCTTATCGATATCTTAATCGGACAATTTTTTTATAAATTAAATAAGAATTTGGTAGAAATATTTATTTATATCGTTTTCGATTGACCACAAAAACCAAACTCGCTGCAAAAAAACTAAACTCGACATAATAAAAAACTAATCGAAAACGACATTAGTCTTGGTGGCTCGACTAAAATTTTATTAAACATTAAAATTACATAAACAAAATTTAAAATGTTCTGTACCACTCAATAACTGATTTTATTTAAAAATCTTTTGCGTTCAAACTTGTTTTTATTAACTTTTTTGTGATTTTTTGCTTTAAAAAAATAATGAAATGTCCATATACATATACTACATTTTCTATAAATAAATCATAAAATATTTTTTTATACATTTTTCTCTTGTTGGTAATAAGTGATAATGAAAGTGATAGCTAAATTACAATCGCCAAAAAGTCATCACCAAAAGGTGACAATTGTGGTGATAATCACCATACGGAACGTAAATTTTGAAAAAGTGATAGGTGATTATCACTTATCACCTTATGGAATCCCACCCCAGGTTTTAGATCAGGGTTCGATTGAGTTGCGATTTATAACTTTTTTAAGCGGAACACAAGGATTATATAATGTTGTTATAAAATGGTTAAATAACAAAACCTTGTCATTAGAGTTGGTCATACAAATTAGCATATTCCAATTTAGCTCGTTGTACCGAGATATAATGAAGTTAAAATCAATATTGTTGTAGTTTGGAATTAGGGTTAAATCTAATTTAACTTTCGGAATTTTAAACAAATAATCAATAAAAATAAGGTCGTGATCGGATATACATGGAAAGTGTTTTTGAAACGTTTTTAGTATTCGATTTTTGTTTATTTTAAGAATAATAATTTATATTATGCAGTATATTGTGGTTGCCTTAAAAAGAACGGAATATAAACTCGCAGAGAATAAAAGTCCGAAAATTTGTTAAAATGTTGAAATTTACTCGAAATTTTGTCAAAACCTAGCTGTAACTGCAAGATATCATCAGCCCTCACCGGGGAAGGATTAATAGCAAATAGCAATTCCTAGTTTACATAGCTGATCTTGACAGTAACTCCGCCAGTAAAAATTGAACTTTACCAAAAGTAAACCACTAAAGTTACAGTTAAATTGACTTTATAATATAACGCTACCTCTCCCCAACCTGATAAAAGATCAAGTCTCAAGATGCCATAGCCTGGTATGGACACAGTTGCGTTCAAAATATTCTTGTTTAACCATGATTCCGAGATAGCAAACAAATCAAAGTTATATTTGTTCACCATCAACCTGACTTCATCAATGTGGCAATATAAACAACTTTAATCCGTTGGTAATCATGGCAGGTTTAGTCGTTGTAATTAATTGTTCTTTCGAATAAGAGCTAAAAGTAAAGCAAAATTTTAAAATATTAGAAATATTAAAATGAAGTTGCAAATATCTATTATTATTATCTTATTTCCAATGGAAGTTGAACCGGCTGGTTTTTTGCATTGTAGTTGACAAATGGAGTCACAATTATTCCAGCAGGCCAATTGTGGTTCAGATACCATCTGTCCGAAATGATTACTAATGCTTAGTTTGAAATTAAGTTTATTTCTCTTCACGTTCTTCGGTAATAAAGTTGAATTACTGACGCCAACATCCCCATCGAGTTTAGATTGTACATATTGAGTAATATGTTGCTCCGTGGTTGTAATATTTAAAGGTAAAACAACAAAATGTTTGTATGAGTTACCCTGAGACTTAGGCAACACTAAATTTGAAGATGGTCCAGTACCGACAATTACTTCATTTCGGTATATTTCTTGTTTGTTGAAATTAGCATTTCCAGTTTCCCCCGAGACACATGAATTCTCCTTCGTTTTACGGAAATTTGATAAAATGGTCCCAAACTGCTCAAGTACGAAGTAGGTACGTTGTAAGTTGATTTAAAATTTGAAGAATTTTAGAATTTTGATCTATTAATTTGTCAATTTTGCCAAGCATGTCGGTAAAATGTTTTTTAGAAATAGAATGGTCATCCGTAATTGATTGATGCTCATTTGATTGAGCAGCTACTGGGTCGTGGCATACGAGTGGTACGAGTGGTACGCCAGCACATTTCCGATGTAAAAACTTAGAGCAGTTACCCACACATTGCGTACCAGTTTTATAGGTTTTTGTTATAGTTTGCTGACAAGTTCAACACAGCTGCATATTGATTAACAATTACAAATTTGATGGAGATTAATAGGCAACAACAATAACAACTTTTATAGAGTTATTAGATAACAACAAGTTTATTGCTCGTAGAAATACCGGTTGTGATTTAGGGAAATTGAAAAATATTTTACGATCCTAAAATTTGTTTAAACATACGAAAACTGCATTTAAATTTTATTTACAGTTATTGTTCAAGGTGTACATAATAAGTTTATGCTGATGACATGTAATTTTTAATTTTAATTACACAGTTCATACTGAAAACGCACAATTAAACTAAGAACTATCAAGCAATGCGCTATGACGTTATAATTTTTCAGAGTACATCAGAAATTTACACTAGATAAACAATTCGTTTTTATTGAATTAAATCCTTCAATTAAATTAACATATTACTACCTTGCACTATCACTAATATAAAACTTTAAGTTTTTGGTACATAACGTATGAGGAATGAAATATGGACAAATGTAAAATGTGTTTGTATTTGTATTGTACAACCAAAAATAAAAATTTCCTTGTTTTTAAATAAGGTGGTTCCCGTATATTTTATAAAAAATACATTACAACTGCGTCATTTTACGATTAGTTACAAAAATGTTGTTGTTACAAGTAGATCGTCGTAAATTAATTTGTAAATTTTGTCAGGAAAATCCAGACAAAAAAAGAACGAGATTTTTCACTACTTCAAGGATCTTGGATTCAAAAAATCCTTTATCTACAAAACAATTAAACTGTTTGAGAATAATGAACCTGTGGAAAGAAAACCCGACTCTGGTAAAAAATGTCAACTACAAGGTAGCAAAGTTCGAATGAAATTGAAAGGTGAAACAGTGGGTCGAACTGCAAAATCGTACAGAAAACTGGGTAAAAAATATCAAGTTGCCCCAAAAACTATCAAGAAATATTTACAAAGTATGAATATTCAACGCAAACCCAAAAAATCGGCACCAGCAACTACAGACAAACAATTAGCTACAATCAAATCTAGATTAAGAGTGCTTTCCCAAACATATT